>BQKZ01003181.1:39811-61973 GCA_036244855.1 Temnopleurus reevesii
CCCCCCCCCCCCCCCAGGATCTGTCTATGGGCTGCACCATTCCAAATAAAGGAATTTGGAAACAAAATTTAGAAAACATGGAATTTCTTTAATTGGATACAGTGTACATGTACATAAGTAATACTTTGCAAATGCATGTCTTCACACATCTGTACATAATAATGTATTTGAAAAAAAAAATTGTGAAAAGTCTCTATTTCTATCTTCTAAAATAATCTATCTGAAAGAAAAAACTCTAAGAACGGGAAGTAATTATGTGCGCTGTGCTGCTGGCTCTGTACATAAACAGTGCAATACACATAAAAATTACAAATTCATTTCTTATTTGTAAAGCAAACATCAGTGAACAATGTAATGAGGTCATCCAATTTATATTGGCAATTCCATGCAAAGTCTCATGTCCGTTTCACTATAATGAGCAGTACATTTCTTGACAATGATTCAATCAAATCGCTTGAAATTAAACATTAAAAAAAAAATGTATATAACACATACAATCTGTTACTGTATTTACATACATCAAATTTCATGCTTCAAGACATGATAATTTGCTTGGAATTGCCAATATTCACAATTTTCCATACAATTTCAAGTCCAAAGTATTTTGTCCAATCATTGTGCGTAACATTAATTTCCCATAAAACCATATCTTCAATATTCAATTTACGTGGAAACAATTCAACTTACTCAGACATATGTGGATTTGTTGGATAGAGACTCTGAGTCAAATAGCATTTTAATGCTTCTGTATATTTCTATGCATTTTACAGACCAAATTTCTGATGTACCAAAGATGAAGTTTAATTGCTCCTTCATATGAGAGTTTGTTCAAATACAGTCAATTAATGATTGGAGTATTTTGTATATGACTTCATTGGTAACAAAAGGATTTAAAGTTGTAACATACGATTTCTTACTTAAAAGACATTGTTGTTATTTACAATAAAACAAACACATGCTTTCAAGTCACAATAAATCTGGAGTTGATGCAAGAAAGTTGCATTCGAAGTCAAATTGACTGACAATTAATTGCAAGTTAAAACAAGCATTCTGATTGGTTCACAGTCCAAGGTTTTTAACAATGCATAAGCAAATAGGCCTATAACTGGCCAACATTGATTAATTGCAAATAGAATTTGATTGCAACTTTCTTGCATCATCCCATATCTCACACAATTAGGTACTGGCAGTGTTAATACAAACATAACCAAAATTATTCACACTTTGAACAAGAAGGATAAAGAAACTAATAAAAAGTAAACAACTGCCCATTCAAACCCTGAAAGAAGCTCTAGCAAACAAAAGAAAGTACATGTACCTTGCCTGTTATTCAGCAAACAATGCAACAGTTGGGTGCCATAATACAGTCAAACCTCGTTATAACGAAGTCCTTGAGACCAGAAAAATTATCTCTTTATATCGAAACCTTATTATATCCGGGCTAAAATACAATAAAATACAAAAAGATGGGACTAGGGAAACTGCCTTGTTATAACAAGATCTCGTTATATCAGTGCTCTTTATAATGAGGTTGGACTGTATAAAGATTTGCAATTAATTGATAACTAAAATGACCAATCAAGATAAACGTTACATGCCCATTTTATTCAGTAGACTGGCCATTAACTAATCGGATGTTTACTTTCAAATAAGCGATTAATTGCAAAGCTTTACGTCAAATGGGGAGTTCTTTATTCTGGCTAATTTCTTTATCATTCATGTTCGCTGTGTTAATACCACAGCAAAAGTCGTTGATAATATTCATATCAAATCAACCATTTGTACATATACACAGTTTTTTAAAGCCCTGTTTGCAGTCCAATACAGCAGCAGAGATGCTAATATTCAGAAATATGCATGGCAACAAAAACTAAAATGTGAATAACCAAACAGCTGCACCAACTATTTTATATCGAAAGAAAGTGAATTATTGTTGTGATGCTTTCAGTCATGTGAAAAAATCTAATTCAGCAGTTTTGTCATTCATACTTTAATTTCTAATCTCATGCATAATCAAAAAGATTGGCATCTCATCAGTCATTAAAAACATGACTTGTTTTGTTCTCTTTCTGATACTCTCATAGGCTTGATAAAAGAGTTGTTTTTTATAAGCAGTAAATTAGAATAGCAAACACTGGCTAAAAATCTGGATAAAAATCTCATACATAATGAAAGAGATCTTGAGGAAATATCTTTTTCATATTTTTTAGACATATTATGAAGAAAATAGACGAATATGATTTCTTTTAGTCAAAATAATTAAGTACAGGTGGTATAATTATGTCGAAATCCCCCACTTATATATACTGTACATCTGTGAACTGAACCTCTTATAAAGTAGTTGGCAAAGAATATTTCTTGGAATAAACCTCTTCTTGTTAAAGCTATATCATATTTTATTTTTGATAGATCTGCATGTTCTATATTAAGGCACATAAGATAAACACCCATTCCCCAACCAAGACATATATAGCATTACTCTAAATAATGGCAAGTTATCAAAATATGAAGAAAATAAAGAGAGATGAAAAAATGATTGCTTGAAATGAAAGGAAATAAGTATGACAGGAAAATTTCTAAATAAAGGTGGGCGACAAAAATAAGGATTAAGTTTAAATAAATTGTTCTCATAGCGATAAAAGAAATGAATTCAAAGTGACAGAAAAGCAATATGACTGTAATCCATTTGCATCACTACCTTTCGTTGATTTCGTTTTTTTGTTTTTTAACCTTTTTGACATCTATGTAACATAAGAAGTTGTACAGGTCGCATTTTGATGCTGTTTTATAGCTTTTATCAATAATAATAAGAAATCGCAAACTCTCCAATTGTTTAAACAGTCTATAATGGCAAGTGAAGAGAACATGGACTAAAGGTAACTCCGCGAATGTCAAATTTCTGTTCAATCTGTTCGATTTATAAGAAAATTTACCAACAAATTACAAATAACACAGTTTTTGTGTGATCTGTTAGAAAAATTATTTTGACTTTAGCGATTATCTGACTAAGGGGGTGTTGCTAGAAAGTTGTTATCAATTGAAAATCAATAGCACATCAGTTGCAAATTGAAACACACATTTCATTCATACATTGTCTCTACTTCTAACAAGACGGGCATGAAATAAAGAATCTAATTGGGGTGTTCCATTTAACTGCAAATTGCAATTAATCGCAACTTTCTAGCAACACCTGAAGTTCAATTAGGCAGATTTGACTGCAATTAAATTATGACTCCTATCCTAACTGCATAATGTGTAAAACATAAACAAAGATATAAACTTGAATTTATCAATATATAACAACTATAGTCTGAACAGCATTTAGACATTCCATCAAATCGTTATAGCTTTTACAACTGAAGTACCAGCTCGAATTGCATACAATGCCTCAGCTACAAGATAATGTGATTTACCCTGTCGTACGTGTTACACCTATGATACCAAAAATGAAAACTGGCCAATATGCAATGGTACATGTATTACACAAAAGAAATCAATAATTTCCTAGAATAACTGAGTTTTTATTATTTGTGAATACAAAGTATCTTCATATGCCCTTGAGCTTTGTGGAAACGATGAATAAATTCACATGCATTGAGCTTATATGCAGTGCACATAGAATCGTCACAATATAAGCAAAAAATTATACATTTCCTAAGAATGCAAATCTTATTTGTTTTGTTTTTCTAATCAATATGCAGAATTGCAATAGGGATCACTTATTATTGAAATATACATTCCACATAAGACTGAAACCATTACCGAAACATGGTTTGAGGAGAATCAGTCCCCCAGGCGATGTAGAGGTGCTAACAGTTTCAGAATGTGTGAGGTGTATTTTGTGTAAATATAAGGCTTTCACCACAAGTACATGGCTGAGAGTATGGTTGTGGTTGCCAATTTTTTTCACACAACCATATGTTATGGTCAGCGGTTGCCTTATTTAGAATATTCATTTTGACCTCTTGCATATTCTGGAACAGTTGAGATATCTGGGTAATACTGGGGAATTTAAAATATTATCGCTATAAATTGATTTTGGCTCATGCTTAGCTGGTACTTTTTGCAACTGTTCATGAAATGGGTGTCAACATTTTCAAAGACTAAAGGAAACAAACTTTAAAAGCCTAAATTGATTTAAACTGCATCGTAATATTACCCACTCCAGACACAAGCAATCATTTTCACGACAACACATTTGCGAATTTGTCTGAAAAGGAATGAGAAAATGTAAACACAGCAATGGCAAGGAAGGTGTCAAATTGTAATGAATTCACATTTGCTTTTCTTTGCTTACAAAACAGGAGTAAACAAAATTAAATGAAGTACTTGAAGAAATGAAGAGATGACAACCATTCTGGAATAAGCATAAGAGTAGAAATCACACTAAGTATTGTTAAAAAAAATTGCAATTGATCGCAAGTTGCAGTTGATCGGACCGTCCCTATCAAAATCATTGTTTCATGCGGGTCTTGTTAAATGAGCATACAGAATGAAAATGTGCGAAACAATTTGCAAAGTTGCAATTTATTTCGAACATAATGCCCTAAGAATCATCATAAATCTTAACCAAATATTTTCTCACAAAACAAAATGTGATAACAATATCCACATGCATTCTCTCCTCAGAAAATATTTGGCTCAGCTGTTTGGTGGTTAACATTTTAATTTCTATCATGTAAATTTTGGAATGGTTGGCATCTCTTTAAACATTAATCAATCATCAATAATTCTGCAGCTTGTTCATAAAAAAAGCTACAAATTGGTAATACTAGCACAGGGAGATAAAATAAAGTACTTTCTATCTTGGCGTTAATCGGCCTTCCCTCTCTGTTTATATTCCTCTATGAGTTGTCGTTTTAACGTGTCTGTGATGAATGTCTTCAGCTTCAATCTCATCTTCTCCCTCAGCTCGCCATCTTCATTCAATCTTCTCGTCATCATCATAAAATCATCTTCAGGGTAGTCGTTCAACGTCTCCTGGAACTGTTCGCTAAGCTCTTCCCGTTGCTTGTCTTCCAGACCTCGGAGCACGTCCGCCACCAGGTCGTGCTTACCCTTATACTTCCATCTTGCGTACGCACCACCGAGTGCGCCCCCTATAGATGAAACGAGATGGGGAAATTTACTCTAGATCTTAGCTCTCAAATTAAGCTTGCCCATCATCAACCGCTGTTCACAGATCTGTAATATTCACTTCTAATTCACAATTATGATGCGATATAAGCCATATTTAAAAACACAGTATAACAACACACGCTCCACTTGTTTGTTAGCTTAATGTACATGTACACATAAGGTATACACACTATAATGTTACAGGGAATATGAGTTGTATTCAGGAAAATGTTGGTTAAGAAAAACAAACGTTAGATCGGGGTGAAACAAATACTCTGTAGAAAATGGTAAGATGTTAGGTAAAAATGGTTATTAGGATCAACAAATTAATCCTCTTAGAAGAGTGAAACAATGAATTTGAAAAATTAAAAAAACTCTTCTGTCGGTGTTAGAGTGATGAGGTTCAACCAAACAAAGTTGATCAGTTCCAAGAAAATTGCAAGCATGGTGTCTCCAATGTTCCAAATATGGTGTGATCGTCTCTGGAATTGGGATATCGAAGCATAGCTACATGTACTCCAGCCTGAAAAAGAGTCAATAATTTCAGACGAAACGGGGAGAAGCTATTTTGGCAACTTAATAAGAGTCCGCCTTTCCATCAATCAACAACCTGCATCCTCAACTGTTCGTTGAAGTACCCACGGAGACTGTCCATGGCCATTCGCCTCATGTTGGCGCTCTCCGTGACCATCCTGCTCAACCGATCAAAATCCGCGGCATCCATGCCTTGGAAAGTGGCACGGAAATGATTATAGAGGGAGTCTCGCTGATCCTGGTCAAAGAGGAGGAGAATTTCGGGAACGGATTTGAACTTTCCCTTCGTCATCCACGCTCCAAGCGCGCCTCCCAAGGCACCGCCTGTGGGCAATGGACAGAAAGGTTTGATGTTAGTGGGGTGTGAATAGATCACGGCCCTGTTTCATTAAACATTTCAGCATGACAATGCATGGCAAATTTTATCTCCACAAAGCAAATGTGGGCTATCTTTAGAGAGGAAATTACCCCAGATAATGATAAGCTGTCAGTGAACGAAGGAAAATAAGACGAACAAACTGTAAAGATTTGAGCAAAATCAGATAATCCTTTCAAAACTAAATGAAATTTAAGAACTTTCATTTCAACCTCTGATGGGCATCCTTGAGTTGGCAACTTTGGCAAAATTTGTAATAGCACCATGCATAGGGAACTCCTCATTCACATGGTACACAAATTTACTACAAATTTATCACTATTTCCAATGAGGAATCACCCTCATTCTTTCTTAAAGCCCATGTATAGTTTTGGTATAGAAAAGAAATGTGAATTTTGGGGATATATAACATGACATATAGTTTCTATACACATTTCAAGATCATAGCATATTTTCTACGAACGAATTCTTTTGAAAATTTGAATTTTACCGTTAAATCGTATTTAGCGCCCTCTCTTGGTTATAACAATATTTTGCTTCTTATCGGGCATATAGAAAATTATTTCCAAGATTTTATTAAAGCATGCTAAAAAGGNATAATTTGCCATAGTTGCAAGAATGACCATTAGTGGTGGAAATAAACTTTGAAAATTTAACTCTTTAAGGGATAATCTGATTTTTCTCAAATTGTAAGTTTGTGCATCATACTTTTCTTCATTCACAGACGGAAAAGCAATGTCTTGGTGAAGTTCCCCTTAAGCTTTTTGGAGGGCATACTAATGTTGGAAGTTTGATGAAGCAGGGCATTGGAAAAGGGGACAACTAGACATGCATGAAATACAAGAGTTAGTACGAAATAAAAACAAATGTGCAAGGTAACTCTGCATAACCTGACATCTAATGCTCCGGTCACATAGGACCCGGAAGCAAAACGAGTCAACACGACTCTTTATTCGGAGGCAGTTAACTGTGAACTTAGCAAGTCATGTTCAATCCTGTTGCTTCGGGCTTCTATGTGACTGGGGCTTAAAATGAAATTATTGAACAAATTTTGCACAATAAAGCAGGTGACATTGTTTATTAGTCTCTTCTAAGCCGATTTTCATACACAATGCAAGTCATCATTCTACCTGTTATCACTATAAAAATCTCAGAACAATGGTCCAGTGTTCGTATTGTGATTCTATTTTCCTGAATATTATGATGATGGCAGGTAAGCAACAAATTCTGACTTGCACTGTACATATAAATCATGTAAATCAGATCTATTCGTGCTGTCCTTGAAGACTTAGTAAGAGTCAAATAAAAACCAACAACAATGCAAGTGGGAAACAGGTGGAAAACTCAAATATATAGCAAACTTTAGACAGAATCTGGTCTATAAGACTACCACATGTCTAGTATCAAGAAAACAAAACAAAGAACACAATACCCAGTAGGTAATAAAACCAAATTTAAACAGGAGCTCACAAAAAATCACACCAGGGGGTAAACAAATCTGCAAGAAAAATAAAAAAGCAAAAAGATGAGCACAAGATGAAAAAAGTTGAAAAAATCATATTCAACCACGGTGCAGTCTGAACAGTTGCTACAGCTATCTAAAAGAAATTGAACAATGTGGGGGAAAACATGATCAAAGCATAAAAACTGATACTTTACAAACAAACAAAAAATCAAAATATGGGATGAGGGCAAATGAAGGAAAAAAAATCAAGGCATGTTAAAACATCAAACAGATGGTATAACTACCAAATAATCAATATATTCACAGAATTATATGAAAGAAATCACATTTTGATAGGAAGCACACTACATCAGAACCTCATTACAAAGAGCACAGCAACTCTTATCTAATATGACGGGTGATATTCCTGAAATGTGGTTCATGAGGATGTTTGCAGAATTTTCTACAACTTTCTTGGGCTAAATTTGATGGAGGAGAGAGGAGGAGGGAGGAGGAGAGAAAAGAATTTTGAGGAGGATGATGAGGGAGGAGGATAAGGAGGGAGGCAGAGCGAGGAGGGAGTAGGGAGTAGGAGGGAGTGGGAGGAGAAGAGAGGAGGAGGGAGGAGGGAGGAGGGAGGAGGGGAGGGAGGAGGAGAGAGGAGGAGGGAGGAGGAGGAGATGGAGGGAGATTGAGGAGGATGAGGGAGGAGAGCAGGATAAGGGAAGGGGAAAGGAGGAAGGAGGGGGAAAGGAGGAAGGAGGGGGAAAGGAGGAAGGAGGGGGAAAGCAGGAGGGGGAAAGCAGAAAGGAGGAGAAAGGAGGAGGAGGAGGAGAGGGAGGAAGATTGAGGAGGATGAGGGAGGAAGATTGAGGAGGATGAGTGAGGAGGAGCAGAGTTAAAGGAGAAGAATCTTTATATCAACATAGTGCAAATTAACATTTCATCTAATGGACCTACCGACAGCTAGACCCATAGGTCCTCCACACATCCCACCAATCACAGCCCCTGCTCCTGCTATAGCTCCACCTTTCAGTGTCTCCTTCACAGTTACCTAACAAGAGAAAAGATTGAAAATAATCAGAGATCAATAACTGAACACATATCCAACCAAATCAAACTTAATTTTAACATCTGCGAGAAGTTCCATCTTTCAGGTTTATTTTTGCCTTTCATCATCATGATGATAATAATTTAGGATTTGCCAATCAATAACACCCCAAAGACCAGTCCTTCGAAACCTCTCATTAATATATGCCCTGAATCCCTGTTGAATTAATGAGAAGACACTTTAGCATCAATTTCTGAAGTAAACTGGACAATCATGAACAGATATTCCAAAATATCTGAGCAGAATATGGAGATTAAATACTTGGGGATTTGAAAAAAAAAAAAGTTTACTTTGATGAATCTAGGACACTGCTGTCAAAGACTGTAGTATCCCTGTGGACAGTATCCAATTTTTTTTTTACACCCACCTTCATATTTTCTTCTTCTGCAAGAATAGCCAGCAACCTGACCAGCTCTTCTGGTGAGACAGGCATCTTTGTTAATTGGTTATAGAGACTTCACTATCTCAATACTAGGATGTGTCCAACCTTGAAACCTGAATTGAAATCAAAAGAAATAATGGGAAAATTATAATTCACATCAACTGTAAGGTACAGAAATATGATTAGGACAATCAGAGGAAGAGAAAGCAAAAGAAGGGGATATCAGCAAGACAGGGCAAGAGATAGATGGATAGGGAGAAATAATGAGAAGCTCTGGAAAGTTGAATCAAGTAAAGAGGAGGGAGAGGTGAAAGCGATGAACATTAAAGAAATGAAATAAATATTAAATTGATCAGTAGAAAAGGTGGAGAAGGAAATGTAATGAGAAGTAGAATGGGACAGGCAAGTGATGTGTTTGTTCAGAATGGGAGGGAGGAAATAGACGAATATAAAAAATGGAATACATGGCAAGGGAGGATTTGGCAAAAAACCTGTGCGAGAAAAGGTAGTTAGGATGAACTTTTTTTAGTAAAAGAACTGTCAAATCTTGGAATAGCCTTCTGGAATCACTTGTCACCACCACCAGCATTGAATCTTTCAAACACAAATTGGACATCTTTTGGACTTGGTCAAACAAAATTTTTGATATCGCATAATCGTCTACCACGCAAGTACCAGTCCTGTTAGTTCATAATATAGATTTAGCTACTGTACCAACCGCGACGGGAACATCAACTCATTCAGAGAAAATGCTTTACAGAAAAGATGGAATAGATGAAGAGGATGACAAAGGAAAGAGGTAGTGACATTTGGGAGGGAGGGAGGGGAGGGAGGGAGGAGGGATAGACAGACGTCTTTGTGAAAAGAAAGATCTGATATAAAATAATTTCTCTTTTACACAAAGACAGAGTGCACTACCATTAAAACATGTAGCATACCCCATATCTCAGAACTAATCTGGTGCAAAAATTAACATTTCCAGGAAAGCATCACTCATGTGAAGAATATTTTCATTTATTTTGTTTGTTGTTTATTGTTGGGACTCTGTAATTTTGCCTGTTGTGATGATTTTGTAAAAAAAAAATTGTAAGTGAAAGTCATTTCATTTTGAAATAACATTTAAGAACAATAGTCAATATCTTCTTTTTTGGTAAAAACTTTTGCAAATTGAATTCATCACGCTGATTCATTGCCTTGGCAAGACTAGTGCGTAGGTTTTCAGCTATCGATTCCAGAATTTTAGTCTGGACAATTTCAACTTCCAAGGTTAAAACTCTAACTTATTCTTACAACATCTGCTTTTTAGGTGCCGAACTATCATTTTTTTTAACAATACATGGGCAGGCCAGACTTTTTGCATTACCATGAGGACGCACGAACAAGAGGTCACACAAAAAAAACTCAAGAAACTGCATTCCAACACAAGGTTTTTAACAAAAGGAGTTCTCTCAACGAGTAATTTACTTATGGAACAACCTTCCGTCTGATGTCGTCAACAGCAGCAGTAACTAACTATTAAGGCATGGCCATGGGCAATTGGGCATCTAAATTTGACTTCTATGAGTATGACCGGAATCCGGTCAAATCGTCCCCAAGCCAAATCGTCCCCGCTTCGCTACTACCACTTCGTCCCCAGGTCAGGTACCAAATCGTCCCCGCTTTGTTATTGATGTGTTGGTCAAATCGTCCCCGCTTTGTCCCGGATGTGTTGGTGAAAAATGTCCCCGCTGTAGCTGTCTTCTTGCAGTCATTTTTTAAAATAATAATTCTACAATGAATAAGTTGCGATTTTAGAAGATATAATAATGATGTTTAAAATTTTGAATAATTTGACACCAAATTAACTAAACGAATTACGGAACAGAAATATTTTCTTACTTAAACCTAGTTGTACACGCACTTTCTTCTACAGTGGGGCAAAGTTTTTCAATGGTTTTCCTCAAACAATTTGTAACTCCCCATCTTTATTCTTTTTTAAGATGTCAATCCTTCAATTATACATGTATTGATTTTTCATTTATGTATGTTGTTGCTACTAGATTAGATACATTTACTTCCACCTTACAAGAATAATTCATAACTCAATTTAGCATGATTACTTTGAACTTTAAATCATTATGATTATTTCATTCATTACTTTCTTCTTAATTCTCTTCTTCCTTTTTTTTTCTTTTCTTCATCCATCTCTCCTTTCATTATTTCTACTGGTCTCCATGGTAGACCAGCAGCAATATGTATAAGTGCGGCTGATTATGGGCTATCCAACCCAGTCTTCTCTGTTAATCTTTACATTTCTTTTGCTGTCCCTGTCATTGTGTAGTCAATTTATTATCTTATAATGTTATATTTTCACTTTTGCTCGTTGTATCTTTATATTGTTTGTTTTTACAGAAAATATTATAAAATCAAAATAAAATGAAAACTAATATTTCAATATTATCGTCTTTCAGGTTATTTGTTAGTGTACAATTTTTTATGTTTGCTATCGTTTTTCAAATCCCATTTTCTTTCTTTTTTGTACTATTTTTCTCATTGTAAATCCAAAAATTGAAAAAGAATTCCTTTATCAGAAATAACTTAATTAGCATGACTTCAAAATCTAAATATATTAAGTCATGACTAACCCGGGGACGATTTGGTTTCGCCACCCGGGGACGATTTGACGCGGGGACGATTTGGCGTGGGGACGATTTGACCGGTAAGCGTATGACCCAGACGAGAATTTCGTACAACAGTGAAACTCCTTTGCTTGCACCATCTCATACTAAGAGGGTGTTGTTCAAAATCAACTGCAAATCAATTGCAACTTTGCCAATTGTAATGCGCATTTTCATTCGCGCACGGTATGCGCATTTTCATTCGCGCACGGTATGCGCATTTAACATGACGCACATGAAACAATGATTTTGATTGGCACGCTCCGATCAACTGCAACCTGCGATCAATTGCAACTTTTAAACAACACCCCCTTAGTCAAGTAAGGTTGAGGTTTCAGAGGGGCAAATAAGTCTGTTTTACTTTATGCCCAACATCAAGGTAAATCAACAAATGCCTACTGCCGCGCTGCCATGCCAGCGCAATAGCGGGTCCACGTCCATGCCTGTGGCTGTGGCCGTGGAGAATGGACTGCGGGGAAACCCGACTGAACCATATGAATTTGACTTCACCCCCAAATTACAAATCAACTTACATTCAGCCAGGCCAAATAAATTGATTGACTTTTCCTTCTAAATGATGACCACTTTTGTCAGCTTGCCAACGACCAAAGGACTGTCAATATCGCCGAATTGTGACGCCGTCTTGCTTGCTCAATCAGTGTTGTAGACCGCTGGCCACGTAGTTCTTTACACGCTAATTAGTTTCAGAGCGCGCGTGGACTTGTCATGACGCCGTGCCGTCCCGCATCGACTTTTCGGGGAGATCGCCTCGCGGTTCCGATAGCTGCTGACTGTGCTTGTTTGTTGACGTGGACGTAGCCGACCTTTCCCGTTGGTTTGACAATTATTTCCGGGTTACCCAAAACAGCTGGAAATCATAAACAAAGTTATTCCAGCCTGTTTGGATGGCGTATTGGCAGAAAAGCTAAAGAAAAACAATATTTTCCGGCAATATTTACGTATTTATGTGATAAAACAAGACGAAATATATAAAATACATGCTTCCCTCGCCACTAAATGTATGTTTTTGTCTTTAATTTGATACATTTGATCGACCATCAATTTGAAAGTCATGAATAATTCATGAGTGTAAGACATACTTCCCGAAATATGATTTGGTTTTGGTAGGCATATGATGAAAACTCAATTTGCTTTTTGGTATTTCAATTATGAATAATATTTACATTAAATGAATAAAATATAATAGATGGAATGCTCAAGTTTCTTAGTGACTTTCAAATTGTAATCATTCCCAAATGCCAAAGCCTGTGAAAATAATATGAGCACCCCTAAAAATAATGGGACGCTCTGTTTACATCGCGTTGTCGGTTGTACTATGACGTCATGGAATCAGCTGGCTTCTCGCGGCCCAAGTGACATTTGTCAACAAACGGTACATTTTTTTGCCGGGAGAACAGAGAACAACGTCAACGGTTTTTAACTGCCATCGTAGTGAATACGTGAATTATTACTGAACAAGAAAGTACAATCGACAACGGAACATACTGCGAAGGTATCTATATTATTATTTTGATGTTTAGAATCAGTATTTGAAGAATACTCGTGAAATACATTTCGGTTGTCGCAGGAAAATTGTGATATATTACGTTGGTGATATATCGCGTAGAGTTTGTGTATATACCGGGCCTCGGTTTTGTGTATACTCTACGAGTGTGTTGTGACGTTGTTGATACGGAGATCGGATGAGACCCGAAGCCAATGCGATGCTAGGTAGGGAGGAGCTGGTTGGGCGTAGCACTTCCGAAGAAGAAAATTAACTGATATGAACCATGGAAACTGAGATGAATTTTGGATGTATGATGGTGCTTTTCCGTTGAGTGAAATATATAGAATATGAATATGCATTGCCGCTGCGGATACTATATCAAAAATTTTCAGTTTATATTTTTTAATCTTGATGTATGATATTTTTCATTGTTTATGTTTTGATTACCCTGGTAATGGAATATGCAGATATCTGGTATTCTAATTTACTGCTGTGAAATCAAACATACTACTATTACTGATTAATGATATCTCAAATTTTTTTTGCCCCAATCATTTTTATAAAGGATTACATGTAGGCCTATGCAAAGTTGTTCAAATTAGCTAATCAAGATATTAAAAGCAGGGTAATTTGATAAGAGTGGATTTTTTTTGTAGATTTTGTATCTTGATATGAACAACGTGATTAAAATCTGTCAGCAAAATTAAGCTTATTAAGTTAATTCATAATTAACGTTTGTATTCATTCTCTGAATTCATTTATTTCCTTGTGTTTGCAGCTGAGGTAGACAAACTTGCTGCTGAGTGAGAAATTGTTTTGATTAAATCGGATGTACATAGAATAAAGGCCTACACAAAACCAAAAATATGAAATCCAAAATAGTTCAAAGATTGAGGAACTGAAACCAACTCTATTAAAAAAAATCTTCTTTGCCTGCCAATTTCTATATAAACAAGAGAAAAATACCAAACATTGAAAACAAATAATACTAACAAGGAACATACGTCGTAGGCGTATTTCTTTTTCTTTTTTTAAATAGTTCAAGCAGGCCTAGTTCAAGTATGTTTACATTAGCCGAAAGTTCAATGTGCTTGTCAAACATTGTTCTGTCAAAAATCGTTACATATTCTCTTATCTTAGCAAGTGTTTGAGATAAGATAAGCCTAATCATATTGTAAACAATGTCATTTTGATTGACACAATAGCTTGTTTTTATACACTGCAAAATAATGTAATGAATTTGATATTTTTTGTTCATGTGTGTCATTTACCAAATTATACGCGCCTTAATTAATGTGAACTACAAATGAATAGGGGTCAAAATTTGTCATAAAATTAAAAGTAGACTGCTGATCAAAACGGCCTTGATTGTCTATGTGTACTGGAATATTACAGTTCACCTGCTATTTTTCATAATTTTATTTGATAAATCTAATTCTATCCCTCTTCCTCGATGGGTAAAATTGGAAAGAATTCAAAACTTCCCTACCCTCGATGTGATCTATATCAGAGAAAGCCAAATGCTAGAGGTGGGTGTGTCAGTGGATATGCAGTGCAGCTATACCCGGCCTCATAAGAGCTCAGCTCACTCCCTGTTTCTGTTCCATCAAAACAACCATTTACAGCTGACTGACATAATGCCAATTCCTAGTCTGAATATGCAGGCCAAGGAAGTTGATTCATTGGAGTAGCTAATCAAAGCGTGGATTTTGTAACATTTTAGGGCATATTTTTGTTGATTTGTAATAAATTCAAGCTAAATTGGGGTTATTCTGTGGGGCGTAGTCAGGAAGTTAGTTTCCAGTCATGTACGAACATGTTCTATTATTGTTATCAAACGTATCACGGTCTCCTTGATAAAACTACACGCACTGACAAATGTCTGGCACATGATACAGTGCGTGATACATGCACACAGCCTTATTATTGTCAGAGGTTATTGAATATTATAAATAGCTCATTTGCATGGGGACGCTCGCGATCGTTTCGTCGCCCGTAGAAGCCATACATAGAAGGTGACCTTCCGCCTTCCGCCCGTAGCTTACGCAACGGGATTGGCGAGAGTGTGTGTATTTGTGTGTCGAGTAGAGAATGCATGCATAATCGGCTTGTGTTTGGTTCAGTGTGCATTCGCCTGGAACCACAACTATTGTAATTTGCATTTGGCCAGCTCCATTCGGAAAAAGGGGTGGTTGATTGATCAGCTGTTTACTTTATTTGGCTTTGTTTTGGTGGAACGGAAAAGGGACTCCACTTGGGATAACCATAACAAAGGTGAAAAGTTGGACTGGGAGTATAACGGTACTCCAAAACAGGCGGGAGATGCGAGCAAAACATATCACTTTCTAGACCTTTGTTGTGAAAGCCAGTTTTTGCCTTGTATTTGGATACTTGAGAATTGTTCTAGTTTTATTTTATACCACAATTAAATAATTGTCAGGAATAACAGTAGTAAGTACATAATCTTTTTAACTTCCTACATTTGTGTTCTCTCTTTTGTTTCCCGTTTTGTCTTGTTTTGTTTTTTGTTTGTTTGAAACAGTTGGAACAGGGAAACTAAAAAAAATCCATCTCCCTTTTGGAAACAAGCTGTCGCTCTTTCTAAGTTCAAAGTGGATTTTGAAGTTGATAGATATATCCAACTATACATGGACTAACATCCTTTTCAAAAGGTGCAAGATATGTTTACTTGGGGTTTTATTTCAAATGACTTCGTCTATTGAACCTTTTTGTTGTCCCTATTTTCAAGAGAATGTGAAGCATGATACAGGGGATAACAACTTTTCACACAATCATTCACATTTGAAAAAAGCCAGGTCTACGTTTTTGACATTTTCATGACTAAAGTTGTAAAGAAAACAAGCTGTCCCATACTTCTCATTCTATGTACTGTGCAAACATCTTAAAAATAAATATCAAGAGGGATGATTAATATGATTAGATCAAGATCAATCATTATTCTTGCTTTATGGGGGGGGGGGGGGGGGTGTTATAATATTTTTCAGCTATACAGGCCTAAACTGTACAATGTATATATCAAATTGTTGTACTAAATAAAGAGTTTTTGGTGGGTGGTAAGTTGGTTGCTTTTAGTGTTTTGCACCCCCTCAATGATTTCCTAACAAGCCTCAAAGAAATTTGTGCTCCACGAGCAGATTGGCACCCGTTTATTTTTATTTTCCACTTTGCACAACTTCCCCCTCTCCCTCCCCAGGAACTAGCATGTCTATTCATCTAAAATCCTGATCAATGGCAAGTGTATGAAGTATCATCTGCAGTTTAATCGCATACAGAGTTATAGGAAATAGCAATCTACTTCTTTGGCGAGCTTAGAGGCTGTAAGAGAGGTTGCAGTGTTATAGTCTTTTATCGTTGAAATAAAATGTTCAATAGTTGTGTTTTAATCTGGAAGTTCATTGAATGTAATACTCCCATGAACCCCCACAATGATTACAGACCTGATTAAAATATTTGTTTTAATCTAATAGAAAAGTAGTAAAAAAAATCCTTGAATTTAAGAAAATGAAAGGGGCACAGTACCTAGAAAATCTAGTGATCATTAAAGTATCACCATGAAAGACAAGCATTCATTATTAATGGCTTGTGTCTGCAAGTAGACTACATGCCTGTTGACTGATCATCACAACCTCCTGTCAATAATAATAATAATAATAATAAACACAGCATTTGTAATGCACCATCTATCTAGTTAAACTATTCCGAGGTGCAGAGGGATAAAGTTATACAACAGAAAGATATGGATTTGTGATTATGTGTGAGTACAAATATTAACAAAAATATGACATCAATTGGTCCCAGGTCAGTGTCAATGATGGGATGTCAGAATTAAAATCAGAATCTACAAGCATTTGCCCAACTTGTCACCAATAAATAAATGACTGAAGTTTCATTTTCCAGACAGTTGTGTAAAATATCTATTAGTGGATTTATGTCTGGAAGTAGACTACTCAATTTGTGTACAGTATTTTTTTAGTCGATCATTAGTAGTCTTCATGCAGATACAGAATTTCGGTTTCAATTTTCCCCAATGTGCATGATACAGAGTCTGCATTTATCAGACTACTTCACTCTGTTATGTATGAGAAGCAAGAGAAAGCAACATAGTCTTTGTCTGCAGACCCCATATCATGCACTTGACATGCAGTGCATAAAATGCAACTCTGAAAGTCTGTGCCTGTAGACTAGATAATCATCTTGAACATCACAACCTCCTGTCAATCAATCGGTCCCAGGCCAGCATCGATGATGGGATGGAAGGCATTGATTAGATCATCCTTCGGTCAACAAGCTGCCTACGAAGACTTGCCATCTAGTCTTCAGTCACAGGAACTAACATGTTAATCTGTAGCCCAATCCAGATAGAATAGTATATTTGTGCTATATGTCTACTTGAAGAAATATTAGTATACATTCAAACCTGTCTACCGTGACCATCCTTAACAGTCAAAGTAATCAGTACGGAGGGATGAGTGTCAGATAAAGCAGTCATGTGCAGTGGACATATAGATAGGTAGCCATTCTAGACAGTTGGTCACTGCTAGTGATGTGTGACCACTATAGACAGGTTTGACTGTATATACATTGAAACTTGAAAACCACCACAGATCCAAACGGGGATACTAACGGTTAGTTACATGTATATGATGCTAGTATTATATATGCTGTAAGGTATACAGTTGCTCTTGCAACTTTCAGGATAAACTACTTAATTGGGTCTGAACTTGTAGACTAAGGCCCACCTGATTTGATTATGCACGAAGCCAAAAATAGAAATTATATCTTTTGAGCATTCCAATTACATCTCTCAGATGAATGGACATGCCATTGTTCTTGCAATTAGGTCCTGTATGAATTAAGAAAAATTAGTGATACATTACCCTCTACAGCCTCATGAATTTATTTTTGTTTTTCAGGAACCTCTTTTTATTAGTAGCTAGTGAGAACACAAATAGAACACTTTCAAACCGAATTGGTAATTGTCTATTTTCATACTAGATTTTTTTTTTTTAATCCATTGTTTCTGAGGAGTATTTTTCCTACACACTCTTGTATTAACAATGAAATAATTTTTTCAAAACAAGGATCGAGTTTTGCTGAAATCCTTTTGAAAAGGGACCGGATCTTTCGGGCTATAGATATTCATACTAGGTTGATAGTCTTTTAGAATTCAGTTTATAGTCTTTTGATTGATTGCATGTACTCTTCTTTAAAGAAAGTCTCTTATTCTCATATAGACCTATAAGTTTGGTTTATTCATAAACTGTGTAAGATGTTGAATAATACCCATACAAAAAGAATTGTGGAAATCCGTACAGATCATTTTTAGAGAGACACTACTTAAGCTCTGTCATATGTATAAAGGTGGAAATGAAAATCAATTAATGCAAATATGAATAATGCAATAGCTGAATAAAAGAGAGGGAATATACATTAACAATAAACATAAGCTTAGCCATTCACTTGTATTGAAAGCCTTGAATTCATAGGGAAATTCACCTCCTGTGTCTCTATTTCTTATGTAGTTTCCAAACCATACAGTTGCATCAAAGATTTAGAGAAATTCAATATAATATGATTATCTGATCTGGATATAAATAGCTCGAACATGGAAGTGCCACAATTAAAAGGGAAATAGTACGGTTTCAGTGAAAGTGATAAGCTTTTAATCCCATTTTGATCTAATGTAATCTGTTCTGGATTACGTGGCAGCCTTGCAGTTGGAAAAAAAAGTTCAGAAGTAACATATTCCCTGTATTTCATTTCCTATCACCACTAGTAGATATTATATTATGGGTCAAAAATGTATTTATCAGTGATTGGTTAAAACACTTTCACGGGATTGAATATAATTTCGACTAGTTTGGGAACTTGGCTTAAAAAAATTACTATGTGAAGTAGTGACGTAAATATCGTCATGAACATACGTCATCTTCTCACATAGTAATTTTTTCAAGCCAAGTTCCCAAACTAGTGGAAATTATATTCAATCACGTGAAAGTGTTTTAACCAATCACTGATAAATACATTTTTGACCCATAATATAATATACAAATATACATTGCCTTGAGACTTTCTCGTTCAAACTATGGGCCTCGGTGCCTCCAAAAGTACTATTTACTTCGGGGCGAAATTTGTATTCTTCTAATAACATATTCATTATTGAAGGAATATGTAGCAAAAGTAAACTGAACTTGGTCAAGCTTGGACTCAATTTTGGTAAATCACAAATTTGATTTATAACAAAATCTTCTAATAGGTCCCATCTCTTTTCGTTCTGTTGTATTTTGACTTTAATAGCAATGTTCCCGTTGTTTGTATTGGAGACCTCATCATGAAATATAGAGTAAAAGTTAATGAGAAAGCGAGAGAGAGAGAGAGAGAGAGAGAGTGTGTGTGTGTGTGTGTGTGTGTGGAAGATGGAAACATTATTTTTCTTATGTATTTGACTGAAATTTTACAATGAAAAACAATCGTTGGTATGACTGATCTCTATGTCAAGTGAGGTTGTATATTTTTCACCTTATTTTAGGTTGAAATGAAGTTTTTTGTTGCATTGAAGAATTGCTGAACTATTTCAGAAATAATCATTAACACTCTTACACAGCAGAAACATCTATAGAATTAGAATTAATTTTATGAATATTTCTTCATAAAATCAAGTGAGGAATTTGATAGTGATATTCCATAAAACTTGTACAGTAAGGAGTGTCTATTGTAATTAAAATGTAGTTTTTACATTTCAACCTTCAAAAGTACACTCTAATATATCTGTGTATTAAACATGTCCACTAACAGTTCAAGTCTATATCAAGTTCAATGTCTATGTATTCAGTATTCAATGTTACCTCTAGTATAGTAAGGTATTATTTTCCAAAGATCCTGATTGCATCGTTAAAATGAGGGTACCATTTAATTGCACAATATAACAGGAAAAGCAGCTTAATTCGCAAGTCTTTGAACGATAAACCAAGGATATTCTTGTCCAAATGAGGCTCCTGGTTGATTGCAAGTTATGCTGATAAAGAACCTTGGGAGCTCATTAAAGAGCATGGTGACATTTTATGAAGGGCCTTGTGTGACCTATTTATGAGGCTGTACTGTCTATCTATGCTGGTAAAGCTTCCTAGCTTTCGCAAGCCTGACATTTATAAACATAATAAACAAAATGATCAAAGCAGGCGTTAGGCTATACGTGCGTAAGTGCAATGGCCGTAACAGTATCTTGCTACCCCTCCCCCTTCATTTCCCTTAGACCACGCTCCTGCAAAATATATCAGTGTGACTACCTTAATTACGTGCGATAACCTACTTTGTATTTTCGTTTGATATGCAGTTGGAATGTATTTCTATAATTTAATGAAAATAGAAACAAAGGCATGACTTATCTTTTCCTGAATATACACTTTGGATGTTTGTTATTAAGAGCACCGAATTAGCTACTTGCCAAGTTGGGCAAGTGACTTTTAAAATGCATAGCTTTTTCACTTGTCCCGGGCAAGTAGGCAAGTGGGTATGTAGAGCCCCGTAATTTGATATACATTGCTATTGATTCTTTCAATAGTGATCAATTGAGTCAATATGTTTATCTTCCCCGGGTACTGCCTATTGCACAACAAATGCTTTTATTGCACCACAAAAGCAGCAAGCAAATTATACTCCACGAATATGTTCATACCCCATAGACCTCTCCGCTTGATGAGAAACAGCACCACAAATTACATTTAAATATTCATACTGTAAAGGAGAGAGTTGAGGGTACACGTCCAAACAATAGGAGAATGGCAGTGGAAACTAATTTCTTGCTGATTACAATTCAATAGAAAATGTTTACATTGAGGCAGGGATGCAAACTGTCCCAAAATATGCATGGGGTTCAAATCCAAAGGTTAATAATATAACTCAACACCATAACAAAAGTGAGATAAAACATGACATCAATAACCATGCTCTTCTTCATTCACTTGTGATGAAAGCCTTAAATTTATTATGGAAATACACCTCATAATCTGCAACGGTTGGCATCTCTGCTAATCCCACGAGTTCATCAGTCTCTCAATCAGCATATATGGCTCCTTTTGCTTGCGTCAGCCAATACTGTTCATGCTTTGTTATTGTCTGTTTATTTGTTCACGGCAGCCAGGAAATTGCACAATTCATGGAAATTAACTTGCACCACAACCTTTTTTTTTTTTACATACTACTCTGCCCTGCAGTTGAAAGAATTTGATATAATTCAGATCAACAAGGTTTTAGTATGCTCCAGCCAAGCTCGATCTAGGTATATTCCAATCATTTATGTTCGGTGATTCTTTAATAAACTGACAGTAAGAATAAGTACCTTTCCTATAAAGTGAGGAATATTGCCAAAAATTTTCGAAATATTTTTTAGTTTGCACTACAATTATCAGCAAAGTACTTGATTTGAATCTGCCAGGTGCCTGCCAGGACCCAACATTCTTAATTTACACATATCCTTTGTCTTTTCTTTTGATCAACAGAGACATACAAGTATTAAAAGTGACCTCCAAGTGTCTGTAATTGGTTTAACGACTCAGCGATCAAGTTCTATGACATCACCTTTCCTGTTGTCGACCAAGTAAAGAATCTAAGCCACAGAGCACCAAAGCTTCAGGAAACTTGACGACATAATCTACATTCAAGGTAAAAATAAAACTTTACACTTGACCTTAGAACAGGTCTATTTTAGTCATTTTTATTTTGTTTGACACCTATTATAGAAATATACAATGACTCTCGAGGTTCTGGTTAAAACTATTCGCACGAATGAACATCGGATAGTAACATACTCCCGACGGCCGTTGGCCCGAGGGAGAATGACTACTATCTGATGCTCATGAGTGCAAATAGTTTTAGCCAGTACCGAGAATTAAGTCATTGTATATTACTTTTATATCCCTTCTTACAACAACAACATTAACAATAAAGTAGTCTATTGCAGCAGATTAAATAATCTTACCTTGTCTTAATGATAATTTGATAATCTGATAAATT
>BQKZ01003182.1:0-34456 GCA_036244855.1 Temnopleurus reevesii
AAAAGGTTAAACTATAACTTTCATTTTGGTCTATTTTTCTGATAATTATCATCAATTTTCAAGCTATTTTGTGGCCTAAATCTCTAACACAAGATTCCAGTTTTATCAGCTCAGTGTTATAAAAATGAAAACAAAGCATAGTCTAGCTTCCAAACTCAAAACAATGATTTTTAGTCAAATAGCATTTTGGCTGATTCGTCACAATAGGTTGAATGGTTAGTTGTGCGCCCATCTAATTGACAAAATGCCTGGAAATTTGCACTTATTTGCCTGTTTTTTCTAATATTTAATAATTCATAACTTTATTATTAGTTGTCCAATTTTCCTCAAACATTTTTTGTTCTGCTCTCTATTTTTTCTGCTTCTGTTTAACAATTATTATTGTTGGGGTAGACTCTTCTTTTAAATGTGATTTTAAACATATTTCTGGTTATTTTCAGGTACTATGACCAGCTTGTGACAATGGATGGCAAACTTCCAATCATGGAAGGACAGGTAAAGCCAAATGTTTTTATTCTATCAAACTTCTATAAAACTTTCAGAAAAAAACATCTATAATCTTTACCATTGTGTGTATTTATTCATAAGGATAAACTGATCTTGACTTGTGAACTTTTTAGCATTTCAGAAAAAAAATCCACATCACGTCAAACAAACTATCAGCTTTCAACTGATAACTATCTATTGTTCTGATATGTGTCTATAAATTTAGTACATAATGCGTCACAAGTTTACCAATATACATGAATTATTCTTATCATCTTTCCTAGTAAAGATCAGGAGATGATGAAAACAAAGTTTGTCCAGAGAGGAGAATGCATGGCATTCTGATGTTTTGAATGATCATATATCCATGATAGATTTTTAAACACTGTCCGAATTCTAATTGTTGCATGGTTGATACTTGATAGATGGTGTACAACATTTGTACATTTTTTAAAAATTGAATCATAATGATACATGTCTCGGGAACATTACAGTCAATACTTTTCATTTCATTTTTCTTCCCTTTACCTGCACAATAAATTAAGAGCAGATATCCTCCCTAGATCATGAAATAAATAAATTTTTTCATGTTTTAATGTTTTTATTTTTCAATGCTCTAGATTGTTGTGAAATTTGAATGGCAAGACGCCTTTGGCAAGGGATCCTTCTTGGGTGGGGCTCGTTCTCAGAGTAAGTGTAGTCTCTATTTGGGATTTTGCAAACTTATTATACATGTAAATGTATTGTAAATACATTTAAAATTACATGTATGTGTATTGCATTTATTTAACTAAAGGTTGTGGGCTGTGTATGAGCACCCCCTGTATTTTCATGGGTTAATAGGTATGCTCAAATTCCATTAGGCTTTTCATTACTTTTGCAGGGCATAGTTAAATCATATTTGTGACACCAATTACCAAGTGTGCTAGACCAATATTCTCATTCAATGTGTCCATTCTACACTATGGCATGGCCGATTTTTCAACAATGGTCACATAGATTATTGAATTGAGACTCAGATGCAAACCATGTAGTTCCAGGGTGTTCTCCCCTGCCCCCCTCCCAACAAAACCAATTAAGTTACCATTAAAATGATAATAATGGTTGAATATTTTATGCATGAATGTGTACTTTCTAACATGCCCTTCAGCCTGTCTTTTCTCAAACAGATGATCAATAATTATGGGGAATATTATTTCCATTTATCCCTTCTATCAGTATCCAAACTGATCTAAACTTTGACTTTGAATGTGAAAATTAGTGTAACTGACTGGGGTAGTTATGTCCATATATGACAACAGACTTAAAATTTGTTTAAAACTGAGATCAGGTGTTTATTCATAAAAACTAAGTGGCTCATAAACTTTGATGTTTTATATTTTGTTGCTGTTGATTATAGCGGTACCTAGTGCTGCTTTTGAGAAGGTGTGTGTCCTGTTCAACATTGCTGCCATGAATAGCCAGGTGGCTGCTTTGCAGAGTATGGATGATGATGAAGGTCTCAAAAATGCTGCAAAACAATTCCAGGTATGACGATGCTGTATCAATACATTTTATCACAGTTTGAATAGAGTTTGGTATGATGCATCTACAATTAGTTTGAGATAATTAGTTTTATATATGAATTTGGTGATCTACATGTACACCTTAAAAGCATTTGCTACTAAAACTAGGGTTTAAATGCAGAGCTAGAGACCGAGAGTCAAAATACACCAAAATCATTCCCTTATGCTATTCTATATAGCAATAATTTTCTTTATTTTATAAAGTAATAGATGTATTGGATAGGTAATTTTGCTTATATATTTATACATTTTATAAAAGTTGGAGATATTTTTCACTTGTAATATTTTCATCTGTCTATGTTTTCCCAAGATGAGGGTAGCTAAAATGTACTAATGTACGCAAAACACTCAATATCGGCCCTACTCACTTTAGATACAATCTCATTGAAATGTGTTCTATAGAGAAAACACACATTTCAATAGGATTCCCTGAATATTTTTGTGATGACAGAATTTTTGTCTTCATTCAAGAAGCACATTTGCATACTGGTATCATTACTTTGTGAAACCAAGGTGAAACACAGACAAAATTTAAATTAAACCAGTATCAATATTTTTTTTTTCTGTAAGCCTGAAAAATATATATTTTGTATCGTTAGTTATCAATATATCTTTGATTAAATTTCACACCTCTTCCTTCTAGACTGCAGCTGGGATCTTCAACCACATAAAGGGGAGCATATACTCTGCTGTGCAACAGGTACAGACATATGATATGAGACCAGAATGTCTTGGTGCCTTGAGCTCTCTTATGCTTGCCCAAGCTCAGGAGAGCTTCCTGAGAAAAGCAAGGAAAGGTAAATATACCTGATTGCATGTTAATTAGTTTACTGCCACATCCTCTTCTAGTTTTGTCAAGAGGCATGTTTTAGAAGGAATTTGCTTAAAATTATTTGATGTTAAATAACTTGCTGGTATGTCAATCAAAGCAGTTTTGCGGTTTCATCATGTGGNAAGGTCATAGGGCAAAAAAACTTGTTAAAAATCACCCAAAATAGCTTGTTACCGCAATAAGTTCAGAACTGCTGTACAGATTTTGACCAAACTTGGTTCAAGTAGGTATAAGCATTTGAGGATGAACTGATTACATTTTGGGTTCAATGGGTGAAAGGTCAAAGGTCACAGGGCAAAAAAACTTGTAAAAAAAATCACTCAAAATAGCTTGTTATCGCAATAAGATTTTTTTTAGATTAGATTTCAGATATTTTTATTTTTCACTCAAATCGTAACAATTACAATTTAACAAAAACTTACATGGATATAAAAGGAAAAATATAAGAGTAAGATGAAATAACAAATATTAAATATTATGACAAATGGTACAAATATATAAACATGTCGCATTTGAAATTATATTGAGGAAAAACAGAGGCATCCAAAGAAAAGCTTAGCTTGTTTGGGTATGGATACCTCAAAATAACATTAAACTTAAATATATTCTTATTTCTTTCATTTTATATAGTACAAAAAATATGATATCATGTTTATCTCATCTCATAAGTTCAGAACTGCTATACAGATTTTGACCAAACTTGGCTCAAGTATGTATAAGCATGTGAGGATGAAGTGATTAGATTTTGGGTTCAGTGGGTCAAAGGTCAAAGGTCACCGGGCAGAAAAAACCGATAAATCTCATTGTTATAAATAAATAAAGAAAAAATTGAACCAATTTCTTTCAAACTTACAGTGTGTAGCTCAATTATGTATAAGCATGTGAGGAAGAACTGATGAGATTTGGGGTTCACAGGGTAAAAGGTCGCAGTGCCCAAAATTTGTAAAATATTTTTGATTTCTGATGGCATGGAACAAACAAGCCGTACATATCTTTCTGATTGCGTGATGGCGGAGGCATAAAGTTTGACCGTGCGCGGTCGAGGATTCATCTAGTTAGGACTTATTTCAAGAAAGATATTCTCTCACCCAAGCTTTGCTCAATCCTTTTCAGGAATAATCTGAAAAAAAAGATACTGTTCACATGATGAAACCGCAAACCTACTTTCATTGATTTACCACATCATTCAATGTTCATCACAAGAATGGTCATGAGAGGAGGAAATTTTAAGCTTTGAAAATTACAGAATGAATTAATTCGGTTCAACTTATTTTCCCACTGACAGCTCATCAATGTCATGGGGAAGTTCCCCTTAAAGGATCACTGATTCATTTATGATAAATTTTACCCATAACATCTCCACTCTTGACTTTCAGACAAGATGAAGGATTTGATCATATCCAAGGTAGCGCTGTCAGCCAGTGAGCTGTATGCTGATGCTGCTAAAGCACTGAGCCAGGCACAGGTGAAGGATATACTTCCCAAGGAATGGATACCAACAGTGCTGGGGAAGCAATACTACATGCATGCTATCTCTGAGTATCATCAAGGACTTGTGTGCAGGGCTAGCAAATCCTATGGGCCAGAGATCGCAAGATTGAAGGTGAGTTGAAAGGCAGTTAGAACTTGCAACTCTATTCTCTGTGAAAAGCATTTGTTGATTCTATCTAAGTATCAAACCATGGAGCATTCAAGGGCAATCATGATAGTAATGTTATTATGACAATTACATGAATTCCATGCACTTTTCGTCCTTCTCTCCTGAAGTGATCGAGCCGTAATTAGTAAAGAACATCGAACTTAGTTGAAATATTAGACAGCAATGATAAAAATGTATTTAAAGAAGGTTGTTATATGTTTGGGGCCGGATGTAGATATTATGGAATTGGCCAATAATTGACCAATAACATTGGATACTTGGAATTGCACTGAGGTCCAGCCTTCAATGCTCATGGTGCCAATAAGTGATATTATTGCTGATGTCAAAGTATAAAATTCTTTTTACAATGTTTTGTACATTCCATGCCTTTATCATAACAATATATTATGGCTTAGTGTTCAATATAATAAATCTTGTGAATAGGTCTATAATCTATTTATTGAATGGAATCCATAGTTATAGTTATTTATATTATTTGTCACATTCAGCTAATGGCTTTAACATAGATTCTGTAGATAACAAACCAGCGCTAGACAAGAATTATTCTTAAAAGCTCGGAATGTTCACAATAATAAATCATAGAAAATTAAAAATAAATTTTAATTCATCTTGATTTCAGCATGCAAGCGACCTCCTGAGTGAAGTAGATAGAAAAGGAGGCCAGTACGTTGACATCAAGGACTTTGGTACTCGAGTCAGCCAAGAGCTCAAAGCTGTGAAGAAAGACAATGACTTCATTTACCATGATGTTGTTCCTACCCCGGATAAACTCACCAAACCAGGCACAGCACAGATTGCCAAACCTATAGAGTTATCAACACCATTCTCTACTGAATCTGTTGGTAAGAGGATTAATTTGTTGTCAAAAATGTGTTTGTTTTTTTAAAGTAGATCCTACTCATTAGTACTTAAGATCTAAGTAAAACTTAAGGAAGCAGCTCTTGGTATGAGCCTTTGTATTTTAGTTATCATTGGGGTTTGCATGATTTTGTTGTGAAATGGGCTTCAGCAAGCAGTGCTAGACAGGCGTTGGATTAACAAACTTGATTACAGTTTTATGTAATTACGGAAAAACGTTTAAATCAATGGTGAAATTTACAAATATTTGATAAAGATGGCTATCTTTCTCTCTCTCTCTCTCTCTCTCTCTCTCTCTCTCTCTCTTTCAGAATGTTATGTGCATTCTATGATGATAGTGTGCTTTCAAATTTGGTGGATAGAGAGTGTGGACGGAAGAAGAGGAATGTGCCATTGATGTACACAGTAAATGACAACTGTCATTACGTCATTATCTGTACTCATCAGTTGCATGCCTTTTTTCTCCTGTTCACAAGCCTCCGTTAACCTAAATTGAACACCTGCTTGTATCTGTATATGCTCCATGCATGCATATTGTGATAAGATAGAGCCATTGCTTCATCATTATTATCCTCTCCCTTTGTCACCCAGCTGCAAATAATATACGATTGACTTGTTCTTTTTATTACATGTATCCCTCTTTTCATTCAGATTTGTTTGAGACACTGGTCCCTCTAACTGTACATAATGCAACCCTTGCCTATGACCAGCGGAAGGCAGAAGTTGTCAACAGGGAAATTGGAAGGCTAAGGGAGAGTACTCAACTCATGAATAGGTGAGTGAAGAAATCTATTCTAGGGATAGTTGTTCGTGCATGTACAAAGTTTGCAATTTTTTGGAATATTTTCTAAGCTGCTATACTCATAGGATTCTGGCATCATTTGAAATAAGATCTAATGGCAAGCTGTTATCAAGTTTATAAGCATCTTGCAAGCATGTTTATGAAATACATGTTACTGATGATTATGGTTGGTTGTCTGTGAAATACTCAGCTGAAGCCATCAAAATCTTTTACCTCATCTAATTTAGCATTTAATTGCCTCAGCTAGGAACTTCCAAGATCAACTGTAAAATAAGCCAATTTTATTCTCTGAGGTCATTCAGAGGGATTCATAGCCCTATCTTGTCTGAATTTCAGAATAAAGTGGTTTGATATAATTAGTTATATATTTGCATTAATAGCAAATAAACTTGTCATAGAATTGGTAATGTGATTGCTTGAAAGATGTTGCCCAGATATTGCAAAGTGTATGTGACATATATGTGTAAAAAAACACCCTCAGTTCTATGTAAAGCTCCATTATCAGTGTTCCTTGATCAAGGATTCATTGAATTAGATGTATATTATGTACAATGTATGGTATTTGAAACTTCTTGTAAAATACATGTAGGATATTTCTTTATTTTGTCTTTCTTTCTGTATTTCTTCTCTTTTTTAACAGTGTGTTAGCATCTTTAAACTTGCCGGCAGCAATAGAGGATTTGACAGGAGACAGTGTTCCTCAGTCAGTCTTAGAAAAGTCACAGCAAATCAAACAAAAAGGAGGATTGGACCACATTGACAGACTGTTCCATGAATTACCAGAATTACTCACAAGGAATAGAGAGATTTTGGATGATGTAAGAATCACATTCTTTACATTCTCATGTTATCATACAAGACATTATTAGCAGATGTGGATAGTTAGTACCATTACATGTAGTTATTTATTTATTAGTTGAAGAATGAAAGCAGATGGCCCCATGCAAAAATATGGCCAGAATATCACTTCCAGATATTTAAAAGCATTACAAAAACCAATATATTCCCTGATGTTCTGAAGATTGAGATTTTATAGACTTTTATAGAGTCAACATATAACAGTTGGTAAATAAGAATGTATTGTGAAATTTGGATGAATTTCCAAGCAAATTTGCTTTCTATGTAAAATCTATCAATTTTGTAACATTAGATTTAAACAAAAAGTTCACATGAGTTCATCAAAGATGACCATATACATGTAAACTTGGATGAAAAAAAACTACTGCAAATTCCAAGCCCATCATACATTGCACAGTAGTGAATAATTTATCAAGTATATTGAGAGCTTTTTGAGGATGTATGGTTGGTAGTGTTTTTTCCCACCCAGCTTACAATTTTTTTTAGTTCTCCTATATTTGTTTTGTTTGATCTTCATTTTAGGCAATAAACCAACTGAATGAAGAAAGGGATAGTGACAATACAATGAGGGAAAATTTCAAGGAGAAGTGGACGCGTGTTCCATCAGATAAACTTACTACACAGTTACGAGAAGAATCTAACAAATATCGGACCATTCTGAACAATGCTGTCCAAGCTGATCAAAAGGTCAAAGAAAAATATAATCAGAGCAGGCCTTTTATCATCATCCTATGTAAAAGTGAGGTAAGTGTTATCGAATCATTGTTCTGTGGTTATGTACATGCTTGGATGTTGCCATGAATACAGAATGATATGCAAGTCCCCCAGAATTTATTTTTGCTATATTTAGGCATTTTAAAAACTGTCTTGTTGAAAGTTGATTTAAGAAGTTAGTGAAAATAGTTTTCAAGTGGAAGTACAATGCAGGTTGGGATGAATGCAGGCTCATTTTCTCTTTATATCTTTATATTGTAATATATATGCATGGTAGCTCTGATCAGTAAAAAAAATGTTTTACTTAATTTTTCATGTTTGGTTACAAAATGAATGGTTTGAAAGTTAATGATGCATTGCACACGTCTTTTTGGACGACAGTAAACTGATTATCTACTGGCATAAAGTGTGTGCGTTTAGGATATACAAAGCAAATATCTGAATTTGAGTATGTATTTTTCCAAGGCGGAGATAGCCCAATCTCTACCATCAGCAAGTGGGGCATCAGCAGTGAAGGACTCACCTGTGGTTAATGAGCTCAGACAGCTTATGAAGGATGTCAATGAGATCAAGACTGTTAGAGAGGTCATTGAGAGTGAGATTAAGAGTGCTACTGTTGATATGAGTAAGTTTCATTTTTGTTTGTCAAATTGTGTTTTAGAATCCAAGAAATTTATTTTCTCATATTGTATGCTTACTGTGATAATAATGATAATATTATTCAAATATCCCGAGCTCTGAGAAAGTATATTGGAATTATATTTCTGAGGATGGGCTAGCAATACTATTTTTCCGAGAGGGCGAAGCCCCCGAGGAAAAATAGTTTTCTTTGCTAGCCCATCCAAAGAATTATAATTCCAATATACTTTCGAAGTAACTGTTCGGGATATTTGATTTATATCTCTTAAAAAGAGATAAAAACTACAACTTACTCAGATACTCGGCTCAACCGTACTCAGTCATGCACATTCATTCACTGTCACACTCAGTCGGTACCCACTCAGTCACGGCACAGTGCTGCACTGCCACAGTACACTACGTCTAGCTGATTATTAAACAACATTTTTCTCCTGGAATGCAGTACTTGTTCTTCTATAAAGTAGGACATTTTTGTGAGCAAACTAATGTTATCCATTCAAACATTTCACAGGATGAACGATTACCAATAGGTTGAACAAAAGCTGGCCGACAACAAAGTCCTTCGTGTACGTCGCCATATTTGTTTACGTTTTCGCGGACCGCTTCACATGTTCTGCGCGTGCGCAGTTGTGCATTTCTACGGCGGTTGAGTATATTGAAAAATAGACCGAATTGATTTTGGTGGCTTGTTTACTAGTTGAAATATATGAAAGCATGTTTGCCCCCATCGACCAATCATATAGCTTGATAGCTCATGAATATTCATAGATGAGATATAATGACATTTATATAGCGCTCTTACAGAAATATTTATCACAGTGCTTTACAGCATTACATAACTTAATGGACATTGATTACCTACACAAAGATACAAACATAAAATTATCCAACTTCTGAAGAGTAAGTTTTTTAAGGAATGTTGAAAGATAGCTAGAGAGGGGGAAGATCAAATAGCCTGAGGGAGATTACAGAGATGTGTTGCAGAAATGGATTGTGCTTGAATTAATATTCAAATTCAATTTTGTATTCCTACATTTATGTTACATCATTTCTCTCAACTTATCAATAAAAAAACATAATCATTATTATTCCAATTGTAACTAATCGTATATTAGCAATTACGATCAAATGTTGGTACAGAAACTAACTTGGGAGTTTAGGCTCATATGAAATCTGACTGATTGATGTATTCATCTGTTTTTCTAGGATCCAAGTTCATGCAAGCGCTAGCAGCAGATGGGGCAATCAATGAAGACTCCATCTCAAACGGCACCATTGACCAGATGTATGGCGCCCTCATTAGACAGGTTCAAGAGAGTGTTAGCAGACAGGAGACAGTCCTAAATAATGTTCAGGTATGAGGCTTGGTGGTCAGCAGGTTTGAAAATTTCATTGACAACAGAAGATTGCATTAACAATAGCTCAAATGGTTGGTTGCATTTTAGTCACAAGTAAGGTACTCAGGGATGTCAGTTTTCAGGAAAAAGCCTGAATTCGGGCCCTTGGAATTTAATGTCAGGCAGTAGTGACAGCATTTTTATGCACAAATTATTGCATGCTAGGTTATCTTTGGCTCTCTCATCAATTTCAACTGGCATCCCTGGGTATTGTATCAGCCTCATGCTACCCACTGTAATTCCCGAGAATGGATATTTTTAGTAAGAATTACCTTAATGAGCTATTCTCAATTTGAATGGTTATGGAATTCATACTTTATTCATTTTAGACAAAGGTATTTCAGCCGGAAAGTCTCCTTTATTCATTTTCTAAATCTCTGTATTAATTTTGAAAGTTTGAAAGTTTGCTGACAGGGCAGGTTCAAGCCCCACTAAGTCGTACCAAAATTTATCCTTTGCCTTTTTAGTCGCCTAGGAAAGTGTCACAACCAAGATACTGAAACTATCACAGACCTTTTTGAAGTAATTCGTCAATCAAGCATTATTTATTGTCTTTATTGTCTTTAATTTCATTTTATGTACATTGTTTCCTTTTAAATTTATTAGGATGCAAACACCAGATTCTGTTCTGCCAAGCAGACCAACACTAGTGGTCAACAGAGAGAAGAGATCTTGAGAAATCTTGCATCAGCTTTTGACAGCTATATGGAACTCACATCAAACCTCCAAGAAGGTACCAAGGTGGGTAATAATAGCATGTAAAATAGGAGAAACTCTACTCTCATATGTTCAAAGCTATCATACCTGTTTGCTGCATTTCCTTTTTTTTTGTCAATGAAATGTATCAGTCACATTATTTTTTAAAGAAGAAGCAATGTTAGGATTTCAATTCATGCATAACATTTGTATTTTAGGCAACATCTGCCTAGCATCTTTTAAATTAAAACAAAAATACTCACCTTTGGCAGAAATATGCTAGAAATATGGCTACCTGATGCCAGCATATGTGCTAGTCAAGAGCCAGCTGAAGGTTTTTTAAGATTTGAAAAATGCTTGGCAGACATTTGCTGTAAACAAAACGTGTCACCTTGGAACTTCTTCTACTGCATACTCTAAATGCACTAACTTTGATTATATGCTCTAACATTTTGGCTTGATGATAGTTTTAACTTTAATTTTGAAACTGAGAACCAATTCATTGTGAATTCGATGAGAAGAATCAAATGTGGAACAAGATAGTCATGATTATTCGGGAATTGCAATTCATGCCGAGAACCCATCCAGAATGTTAGGGAGGGAGCAAAAATTGCAATCTGTCAGTTCAGATTTCAGCATAATCAAAATTAAAAGGAAGTCTGATCAACGATGTGATCACACATTGGGATTGAATCACATCAAATGGTAATCTGACAGTGAGTCTTTTCTAGATGAAAGTATTCTTATGTTTGATATCTGACTATTCCTTTGTGTGATTTTTTTGTTCAGTTCTACAATGATCTGACCCAGATACTGGTCAAGTTCCAGAGTAAAGTGAATGACCTGTGCTTTGCTCGCAAGACAGAGAAGGAAGAACTCTGCAAGGATATAACTAGTAGTTTGGCCCGTCAACCTCCTACAGGAACGCCGTCTGCTCCAGCCCATCACGCAGGTAAGAACCACTACCCCACTTCTAAATCTTATTGTCACCCACCCTCCTTCCACTTACCCGTCAACCTGCTACAGGAACGCCATCTGCTCCTGCCCATCACACAGGTAAGAACCACTACCCCACAACCAAACCTCATTCTCATCCATCCTCCTTCCAACCCTCGCCCCACTCACCTTCCCGTCAACCTGCCACCGCAAATCTACCTGCCCCCGCCCATCATACAGGTAAGATCTACCACCCCAAGATCAAATCTCCTTCTGACCCACCCTCCTTCAAACTCCCATCCTTATCTGCCTTCCCTGTCACAGCGAGTCCATCTGTTCCAGCCTATCACACAGGTAAGATACTCATCCCCGCAACTAGTCCTCATGTTCACCCACCCTCTTTCCATCTCCCCATCAACCTCCTACAGGAACGCCCTCTGATCCAGCCCATCATAAAGGCAAAGTACACCACCCCACCACCAAATTTATTCTCACCCACTTTCCATAAAACCCCACCCCACTCATCTTCCCATCAGCCTACCAGAGCAAGTCCATCTGCTCCAGCATACCACTCAGGTAAGGTCATCCCATAACCAAACCTCATTCTCACCCACCCTCATTTGAACTCCCATCCTCATTCACCATCCTGTCAGCCTGCCACACCAACTCCTTCTGCTGATCCAGCTCATCACAAAGGTAAGAGTGATCTCCCTCCTCCCCACAAACAACCAGCATCCACACTCTTTTCTTCTGTTACCTGCTACAACCAATCCTCATCCCTACTCGCTGTCATTATACATCACTTTCCACAACTACTCTCTTTCTTACTTTCTTTGTTTCATCTTTTTCATCTTTTTACAGTTTATTCTCCTCTTCTTTTCCATCCTCCTTTGAGTCTTCATATTTTTTTTTATTGTTGAATTATATTTGTAATGTTTTCTTCTATTACTGTTTGACAACTAGAAGCTTCCTTTCTTGCAATAATAACAGATTTGTTTACTTTCAATTCTCATTTTTGAAAATAACATTTCTCCATTCCATTTCTTATTTTCTGTGGGCTTTCATATGTCCATATTGTCAAAAAAGTAGAAATGCATCCCCCTTGAATACTGGACAATAGCTTTATTTGGTATATAGATATTGTGTTTAAAAAAAAAATGATTTGATCTCAATGCACTAAGAGTCTTTTTTAGAGAGAGTAGCTCATCGTTGTAGTATTTCAAGGACATTATGACATATCACAATTTATATGACATACATGAGTAATAAGTGACTTGGTAGCACTTATCAAAGAAACCCTTTTTTACCACATACTGAACACATCTTATATTGAACAAATCAAGATGGCATTCCTGATATAGCACTGACAGAATCATACAAATGTTATGATTGTGGACATTTTAGAAATGGGACACTTCCATTTTAATTTAGTAGAAAGAAATTTAAAAAAGTGCAGAGGATTTTTTTTCATTAAGTGTTTTCTAAAGATGTTCATGTATTTCAGACTATCATTGTAACTGTCCATGTACTTGTGCAAAGCTCCATCTCATAAAGCTTTCCTCAAACTGATTTGTAATTGTTTAATCAGAACTTGAATCAGATTATAACATCATCATCACATAAAAGTGATGCAAATAGCTTATATAGTGAAGCCAAAATTATCCTGTTATACCTCTTTTATCTGCTCTATAATAACTTTCGAAGGATCTGCAGATTGAACTTCAAATTTAAACCTGGATGGTACCCTTATTCAGGCTGCCCAATCTTGTAGAAATCTTGGTGTTATCTTTGACAACAAATTCACATTTGAAAATTTCATCTCGCATAAATGTCGTGCGGCATCATTCGGCCTGTACAAAATTGGCAAGATTCGCAAGTTCTTGAACAAGAAAACCACTGAACGCCTTATCCATGCTTTTGTACTCTCTCACCTAGACTCATGCAACAGTCTACTTTTTGGTCTACCATCTAATCAACTACAACGGTTACAGCGAATTCAAAACTCAGCAGCACGGCTTGTAACACAAACAAAGAAATACAATGCAATATCCCCTGTCCTAAGATAACTACATTGGCTACCCATTAAATCCAGAATCAAGTTTAAACTGATCTCCCTAGCCTATCAATGCCTTTATCAGTTAGCACCCATATATCTCAGAGAATTGCTCATTCAATATAAACCTGAGAGGTCACTGCATTCTAGTAAAAGATCACAGTTCACTGTACCTAAAACGGCTACAAAATCATATGGTGAGAGATCATTCTCACATGCCACATCTATATTATGGAATAGCCTCCCAAATTACCTCACAAATATTACACAATATGAAAAATTCAGAAGAAACTTGAAAACTTATCTCTTCAAAAACAACTAATCTACTGATAATCCTAGTTCTTCTGACTTCTTTCTCTCTTTCCATGTTTCAAGCGCATAGGGACTTTCGAATGATTGTGTTATGCGCTATATAAAAGTGTTTCATTATTATTATTATTATTATATGAATACAGGACCATCTAAGAAAGCTTTATGTTATATAATGTTCATGCTATCCTAAAACAATTCACAGCCATCATAACTCAAACATCTTTCTCTTCTCAAATATGCTCTCATGTTATCTCTCATTCAGGTTTTTAAGACTGACAATGAAATGGAGTAGTGATAAGATAAGGTAGAGTTATTCCTTATTAGAACTCTTCTTGCTTTCATGTGGGACTATCTAAAACTGCTGTGATCTTTTACTCTGCTTCTCTGTTAATGCACAATGCTCTTTTAGAGCAGCATACAGTATGATGACGTACAAATGCATGGATGTACATTTGGAATATCACATCTCTTCCTCTGTATTGCTCACGTGTTCTTCAAGCAAATTTTGTATGGTTCTGTTCATGTTTGGAATTATTTCTTCAAGTAGGATTTTTTTCCTGAACACCTAACAATGTTATCATTGATATTAGTATAAGAAAATGCCTTCAGACTTGATATCTAAAGGTGAAATGTCACAATACAAACATTCAAAGATGTTTTATTCTGTCATTCTTGCCTATTCAGAAGAATAGATTTGTTGAGAATTCAGTCATTTTTACAGAGGTATCAGATTAACATTTTTTTTATTTTCCTATATTTCTGCTAAAACACAGTTCCTTTCTGTCCTTACTCATGAGTCAATTATTCACATAAATCATCATTATATGTGTTTGGAAAAAAAGTATTGATTTTTAAAGCCATATCAGAGATGCCAAGTATCTCAGGAATGTTTCTGTTGAGCGATTGGGAATTGTTTTTTTATTTATTAATTTTTGTTACATTTCATCTAGTGTCCATTTGAAAATTCACATTTTGCATAACAAAACAATCCCTTGCAATAGAATTTAGATCTTCCTAAAATTGAATAGTCATGTATATTTGTGCACATAGAGAAGGTGTAATGTAGAAAACGGTTTATTGCTCAGTAATGAACAATAAATATTCTGAATTTTTATCTAAATTTAGATTTTTTGTTGTTGAATCTGTACAATATAGCAATCCTCTACCATGGTATTCATGGATGCATATATCTATGTCAAACGTTATTGCTAAAATGAATAATCTGATGATTATAATTTGAAAGATTTTTAGCAAGAAAATAACTCAGCCTTGAAAATGATAGCCACCAAAATTTTAGAATAACCTCCTCACCCTAAAAAAAATATGCAATCAGGTTTGCAAGCCTCATGTAGATGATATAAAGAAGTTTGCTAGGAAAAGTGATCAGCAGTTTAACTCTAATGCATCTTCATTGCTACTTTATGTATATATCAAAGATAGTCTAACACTTTCTAGAATTTTTGTATACATTATGACATTATCCCTTTGTTTCAGACATCTTATCGCAGTAATCACTAATCAGTAGGGCACTAATTCATTTTAGTTTTCTTATGCTTCAAACTTGTTCGATTAGGTCATTCAACATTAACTTCATGTATTTATACCCCATTTATCTGCTGAAATGTTCAAATTCTGCCATTTATTACATAAATATCTTTGATTTTCATGCTCAATGATCTTTTTACCATCAATAGTTTTGAAATGTTTGATTTTGCAATACACGTTTTTCTTGTTTTTTGTTTTAAGAGTCTTTTTAAATTTGAAATTTTAAAAGTTTTGTTTAAACTTGTAGGTTCTCCATACAAACATGGTGTATTAGGTTGAGGTAGAATTGTTGCCCTTTCTCATTAATTAGTCTTGGATTTTCTGTGTTTAAAGCAAAAATCTGTATAGCATTCACGAAAGTGGAAGGTTGCTCCATGAATGCAGAAATACAGATAAGAGATACTTTCTGATGTTTTTGTTTGAGTATGTAAAGCGCCTATGGAATGCCTTTACTGCAAGTCAGTCATCTTCCCTCCATGAGTCTGTATTTGGAGCATCTTTAAAATTTCATGAACGCTGGACAGACATTTTTAACGCCTCTAGCATAAAAACATCCTTTCCAAGACTCTGTGTAATTGTCTTGTAGTAGTAGGACATGTTTGTTCTGTGATGTGATATTATTGTGATGTATGGAGTATTTGTATTATTTTGTCCTTAAATTTGAAATTTTACTTCACTACTGTCAAGTTATAACACTTCCAGAACTTGCAAATTCTTTTATTTGTATTGAAGTCCAAATCGTACAATAAAGCTCTTTTACAAACGATAACTACAAAGATCATATCTCTGATCAATAGAATTCAGTGATAAATCTGCATCACTGCAATCAATTATGAAGTTTCTTTGTTGGAGGAAATTGATTTTCTAAATTTTACTTCAACTAATGATTGTATGTGCACTAAAGATCAACCTTTTGAGGCATATTTATTTTTGTTTTGTTTTATGACACTTTTTCCCAATATCACTTTCCACGATCTATGTTTTGGTTATATAGGAACAATGTTTTATGTTTTGTCATGCTTCACTTAGTCACCTAACCACTTATGTTATGGTAGAGTGCTGCATTTTCACATGATAAAAGTCTATTTGATATTCAGTAATTCCATTTTCCAGCAACTTAGAAACATGTTCTTCTATTTGCAAATGCAAGAGACAAAGAATTTCGTAATTTCAAGCATTATTCAGGGAAAGTTGGAATCTACAACATCTTGAAAAATTTCTCCAGACTTACACATAATTTGACATTTATTCTTATTAAAGACCATGAACAACATATTCTATACTCCGGTAATTGCTGTATCTGAATATATATACTTTTGGAAATCCATTAGGTTACTTATGGTTTAAACTGTGAAAATTATTTGAATATTTTTTTCTTTTGTTAGGACAAAGAGTACCCCCAGAGCGGCCTCCCCCACCCAATGTCAGTAGAGCACCGCAGTCGTCAACGCAGCAACCAGCATCAGCACCACAACCACCAGCATCAACAGCACCTCCACCAGCAGCAGCACCATCAGCTGCAGCATCAGCTCCACCACCCCAACCTGTACCTGGAGGATACCCCACACAGCCTGGCTCTGCTCCTCAATACCAACCCATGCCATCATATGCCCCATACGGTGGTGCTCCTATGGCCATGCCCTCACCAATGCCAGCATACAATCCCAGCTATGGGCAGCAGCAGGGCTACCCACAGCAGGGATACGGACAGCCCTCTTATGGGTACCAGCAGCCCCCACCTCAGGGATACCCAGGACAAGCCCCACCCCAGCAAGGCTACCCAACGCAGCCACAGGGCTATCCAGGCCAACCACAGCAACCATATGGCTACAAACCATATGGGCAACAGCCTCCACGATAAGGTAAAGGGGTCATTGATACAGTAAGTTAAGTGTCATCTCATTGTTAAGGTGATCATTTTCTGCAATTTTCCTTGGTTCATTATCTGCAATAACAATTCTCATCAGTAGATATATCCCTCAAAACATCTTTTGTCAAATGAATGAGTGAATATATATCTCTATAAATGCGTTGTAATGAAAAGATATCCTTCAAAAAAATTCTAAATTTCATAGATCAGTAGATATATCCCTTGAAAAATCTTTTGTCACATGAATGAATAAATCTATTTCTATAATTGCTTTGTCATCTTCAATTATTCTACAGTAAAAAAAAAATCATAAATTCTAGATTTCTTAAATACACTGCAAATTATTTTATAGAGGTACCCTTCTAAGCTCGTGCAAATTAATACCAAATATATCTTGATATACACGTACGTAACACCTGTAGTACTACTTGTTAACACGACATTACTCATTTGTACAATATGATGTGATTTTAATAAATGTTGAGGTTTGTGTACAATATGCATTATAAATTTATTCTGCTTGCCAAGAAGCTTTTATGTAAAACTTTGAAATGAAAAGCAAAAGTATAGGGTATTTTTCTCATGTTATTCCTACTAGATGTGTAAAATGCAGAAAGAGACACACATCAATATATTGTGTGCTCCTATTGGTTATTTTTCCAATCAGAAATAATGTATGTTATGTATTGTGATGTATAAATATAGAAGATTCAATTAGATAATTATTAGTTATAAATAACTATAATTGAAATAAAAGTTTGTTTTGTGAAATATGATAGATATAGTGAAATAAGTTTCCCAGTTTTTATTTTAGGAAATTGTTGGAATATAAAATTGTGATGTTTCAAATCAATTTAGCTCTTTCTGAGTTGGTAACAGTTTTAAAAATTTTAAGGAAATCTATCTTGGAAACAACAAAAAAAATAGGTAAATATGCAGTTTAGCATTGTGTCTGGCAACAGAATGTCTCTTTTATGCACTGATAGTCAATAATTACAGAATATGATTAGTTTTGTTTCCTGAACTGCATACTTGTGGCATTGAGAGATCAAATGTGGAGATATTTGCCCCCACTCGCACACACATCTTACCCCTTAGCGGATATGTATTTAAAATATCACTTTGTAATATCTAGATTTATTTAGAACATCATCATTTTGCCTTCCTGAATAGTTTACTTCTCCCTATTATATGTAACAGCTGCTTCAAGCCTATGTGCCTATTTCAATGTTATGAATATTTATTTTTAATTTGCAGCATAGTTTTCATGACATGCTTATCAACATTAGGAAGTTAATGTTTGTTTTAGAACATATCAAAACTTATCAACCTCATTGCACATACACTGCCCCATTAGGCCTGCTTTTAGCTCACTGTTTAGCACAGTTTTGACATGACAAAGTTGGACAGATTAATGTTTTCAAATTATTACAGAGGAGATTTATGCTTAGTACATTATCAAACGTTAACTTTTTCATGATTTTAGATACGTCTTTGGGGCTGGAATGACAACAGTTCCTACATTTTTTTCACTTAATGTTTGCAATTGCCCTGATTTTAGAATAGCTTCTTATAATGTCTGTATCATTCCAAGTCATAAAGCTGTATGTAGTTATTGAATCCAGCATTAATCATTGAATCATTTGGAAAGAAAATACATTTCAATTTAATTATATATAGATGAGTGAAATAGTGGGTCAATTACAAATATCTATTATGCAATCATATATTGTAAAAAGGTTTTATGATATATGTTGTATTTATTTTAAGAGTAATTATACTTAGTTTATTTTCATTCTTTATTAAGATAAGAAATTAGTTCTTTGTGATATGTGACACTTATACCAAAAATGTTTTTATATACATGAAAGGTACACCTGATATTTGATAGATATGTATTTTGACTACTTTTTTTTGAAAATATTTTGAAAAATTAGCATTGCTCCTTATTAAATCATCCAAAACTGCAATGATATTGCCAAGAATTTAGCTAAAATTGTAGTTGCAGTGTAGTCATATATTATGATAGATTCAGGATAACAAGGAAGTGAGTTTGAAAATATTTTAATTTTTTTGTAATTAGAAAACTTATAATGTGAAAATTTTTTAATGTTATTAGAAGACCATGTTTAGGTTTCTTTGACTTGATTGTAATTTTGGAGTCATCATCATATGTTAATCACCATAACCACTTTTTTCAATTTCAAATAGTTTAAAAATTGCTGCAAAAAGGCCTTCAGATTTGAAAAAAAATAATGCATGACCTCTGATAAGGCAACGGCATATATTTATTGTCCTTTCACTAAAGCATGTATTATCATGCTGGAAGAGTAATGTGAGCTACATGTAAGTAAGATATCAATGTACTCTATCAATATCATTGGCAAATCATGTAAAACTTTACCTTACTGCGGACTCTGTCAATGAAACTCATTTGTTTGTGCAACTAATGGACAACCAAGGCTGTTGTTCCTATGAAGCCAAAATATGTCATCTCTTCTTTATATCTGTGTTTCTAAATCATATGTGTACTATCATGACTTGTTGTCATATCTTTACAAAAATGTGAATAATCATGTAATCATCTTATTTGTTAAAGCATATTTGATGATGAGCAAATGTTGTGTTTCATATTTTCTACTAAAATATGAGTAATCTCTAGTATTGTGTCATATATATATAATGAAAAACTTGATTTCCTTTAGTGAAATATAATAAAGTGATAGATTATCTTTATATTGTGTGAGCTTTGATTCTAATGTCTGGTTAAAAAATCTCTTAACTATATTACACAAAATGAGTTGAATGAAGTGCATTGCTTACTTTATGATTGGCTTAAGATCCGCTTTTTTAAATGAAGTGTCATTGTATTTCTCAAGAGTAGTTGAACACATTGGAAATATTTGATTGAGACTCCAGATACCCAGATTAATAGTAAAAGCAAGGAAATTCCATTGTATAAGCTTTCTCATCGGAAGGAACACCAAATCGACTCAGAGTCATAAGGAAGTCAGAACAGTCAGAACAGTTTTAAGATTGTCTTATATTTGAAACCAATTTGTTCCTTGTATCTGGTATAAAGCTGATTATCGCATCAAAATCATATATGTAGTATTCATATGAGATTGATAAAACAGGAATCGGATATATTTTATTTGTCCAAATAATTAGATAGAATGCTGCAATGATTTGTTTTCAAAATCGGATCCTAAGCCAATCGTAAGGATTTAGTAACACAACATTATACACGTAAATCAAGTCTATAAAAAAACATGTTCTTCAGCGTGTATAGTGATGGATTTAGAATTTGAACTTATATATGTCACAGAAAGTTACACTCAATTTTATTGCTTGTTCATTGTTTATTTGTTTAATCAATTTCTATATGACATTTATCAGCACGCACCAATCAAAGCTATTGCATCATGTGTGTCAAAAGCATAGACATTGACATTGACATAGACATTTTAAATTAAATGTACAACTGGTTTACAGTTGCTTTGCGATCAATACCAACTCTCTAAGCAATAAGAAAAAATCCTAGGTTATTTACCTCTTCAAAACTGAATTTCATGTAAAATGAACAAAAAGAGTTCCAAGATATTTTACTTTAACAGAATTACCTGTATCATACGCAACGAAATTGTAATGCCTCGTTATTATGAAGTAAAATGACTTCTTAACCTGAGAGCTTACCCTTTAATGTAGTTTGGTAGTAATGTTTGTCCAAATTATGTGTGAAAGATCAATGTGACCCTACCTGTTGAGTCCATTAGCACAAATTAAAAGAAAAAATTGTCACTTATCAATAGTCACAAACAATTTTTTTTTCAACTTTCAAGTGCACTAAAATTGTTTTTGAAGGGAAATTTACCAAGCATTTTATTTACAATAAAAATCATAGGTTTTATCAAATGATATCCCCTTTAACTACAAGCTCTCTGGATATCTAACCAGAGTATATTTTTGGCATAAGCATGTGAGGATGAATGGATTAGCATTTAAGTTTAGGATATCAAAGGTGGAAAGTCACAGGTCTAAAAGTATGAACTATGACCCCAAATAGCTTGTTACCGGAGAACTTCAGAACAAGGCAAACCCCTTTCTTCCAAAACGTAGCTCAATTATGTATAAGCATGTGAGGATGAACTGATCAGATTGTTAGTTCTGGGGTCATTGAAGGCAACAGGCCCCAAAGTTGTCATAACCACCCAAAATTACTCTGATTTTTGATGGCATTATATAATCGGGAGTATATGTTTGATTATGTGATGGCGAGGGCATAAATTTCAATCGTGCACGGTCGAGGATTCGTTTATGTTGTGTGTGGGTTTTTTTTTCCCTAATACATGTATTAAAAGCATAGGTATCCATGATGTAAAGCTTACGACTAAATAACTTTCCACAGAAAAAATGTGTTTAGGATTTCTTATATCAATTCCATGGCCCGTATTCCGATATCAAGTTTAACTTAAACTAGAGTTTAAATCTGTGGTTTAAGTATGGAAAGCCAAAAGAGGCTCGAATCTATAACAGTTGGTGTTTAATTTACCAGCACACTTGGCACTCATATCATTAAAAGCTGTCTTGGAATAAAAACTCAAATAGTTTTCTACATTATTAGAGCATGGGAAAAGAGAGCAGTTAACAGAACTATACATTTTAAATAAAGCTTTGGTACTTTTGGCCACCCATACTTAAACCACAGATTTAGACCAGGGTTAACTTAAACCTCGCTATCAGAATACGGGCCATTATGTTTATTATTACTTTTTTTAAATTCTCCACATTTGCATATTCTGTCATATCAATTTGGCATCTAGTCGTTGTCAACTCATCAATTTCTTGATTCATCATCAAAACAATAACCAAACATGTGAATAATCTTCTCTATCAAACTATTTTGATACCTGAACATAATATTCATATTATACATAATGTCTCATTCACAGTGAAATGAACTCGTTTGGATCTCGGTAGCAAGAACACTCGAATTATAGTGAGGAATCGCTCAATCTTTGTCCAATATTCCTCATCACCATTCAACAGCTTCTCATAGTCCAAAATCTCATTCATAAAATTTATTCCGTTTATTTTGTCCTTGATTCTCCAACTCGATGCATTGTGCACATCCTGTTATATTTCGATCCCTCCTTTCGAGTTAATTATCCTTTTTGGTTTGGTCTCTGATGCTTTTCGATCAAGTTCGCATTTCTTCTAGGTAACTAACTTGAATCGGGTATGATGTAGAATAGATAACATTTTGCCGATTGAAATATTTGTCCACCGCTTTTATCAATTTGGAGACATGTAATATTGTCCTGGTACATCTTTAAGATGCATAATCTTGGACTCTGCATTTGAGGATGGTTTATAGTTCGCCCAAAATGTCTAACAAACTTAAACCTTTTGATTTAAGTATTGGAAATTATCTTCTGATTTCATCGTTCCTGCGAGCTATCATTTGGATCAATGACTGGGATGTTGACGTTGTATTGAGACCATGTGTACCCTGGGTTGTAGGCAGTCTGTCTCTGGGACTGAGGGGCTTGCTGATCCCAACCTGTAAAAAAGGGTACAAAAGAGAGATGTTTGGAAGTTGAAAATTTGCAATTACACACACATATAGAATTCTAAAATATAGGTCATATGAAAGCAAAGGGAAAGGTCAATGGTGTTCACAAGCCCATAAGGAGTCAACATAGCATAATATCGGTGTTGTAGGCCTACTTTGGGGTGTGGTCATGATAATACTTTTCTATAATTATACGTCAATTACCAACCGTCTTTTCATTCTACACTGTTCATTTGTAAAATTACAAGAAATCTGAAGGCGGCATTGCGGCTCCACTGACCGCATTTGTAAGTTAGTAGGCAGCTATTATTCTCCTAATGAATGTTATTAACGGCAAACACCATATAAACTATTTCCAAAATATTAAGTCGAACATAAATTCAATGCTCCTTTGTAACGCTATTGAAGTCGGAACAGGCTTTTCATTGATGTGTCCGCTTAGTTACATACACGGAGTACGGATCTTGTCTGCGTCCCACTTTATTTTACGTAAATAGTTTATATCTTGTTGGCAATAGAAATTGAAAAATGAACACTGTTTCGAGTTGAAATTGGTCCCAAACTTCGTTAAAAAAACAGGTTCAATCTTTGCTTATCTGCAAAAAGTATTATGAAAAAAGCAGTTTAATGATATATGTTAGAGCGGAGGGGAACTGCAGAGAATATAGGTAACTGCACATAGGCTAAATCTTACTTTGCATAGACTTTAACGATCAATTGAGATGCAGACACATAAATTCAATTTAGATTCGAAGATACATAACTCGGGAAATCGAAAGATTTGTCAACGGTTTTTTTTTCTCCCGATGCCAAGAATAAATCTTTTTGAAATGCGGCCAAAATCAGGATCTTCACTGCAATGGCATTGAGGAGGCCAGTATGACAAAGTCAAGGTTGTTTTAGCTGAATGTTAATGTTTGGTGATTGACGTGCCTGACATTAACTTGAGACAACATTTTTGTTTAATTTCCTAAGTTTTTAGTAAAATGCAGAAGTTTACTTTAAAGTTCATAACATTTTGTAAAGTTATTCAAATTAGTTTTTATTTCAAGTTTGCAGTATTTTGAAAGATGATGGTCACTAGAATATATTTTGTATTACCTTGATGCTTAATTTGTTTGAACGAGACTTCGATTACGTGTCATTTCCGCAAACCCTGTTGCTATTTGCTGTGGTTACTGATTTTGATTTCATTTGCATACACACTGACTTTTTAATATATCTACTTAAGAAGTCGTTTTGTATTTATCTATATTTGTTTATGCCTGTAACTGTGTACTGCAGTTATTTACTACTCTCTTAATGTGCCTTGAGCACTTCAAAGAGTGGATTAGGCGCTATACAAATGGCATTATTATTGTTATTATTGTTATTTTTATTAATATTATTATTATTATTATTATTATTATTATTATTATTATTATTATTATTATTATTATTATTATTATTATGAATATTTTATGATTTCTAGAAATGCCGTTTTATTCAACCCCTGTTTGATTTTTTAGTGAAATATTATGCATTTAATTTCAAATTCCCCGCTATAATTATGTGTGACCTTATCCCAAAACATTTAGCATAAACAAAATTACGGCATCAATTCACGGCAATTACTATTTCCCGGAGAACATTATCGATGATTTATATAGTAGCTGAGGCCTTAGCACGGAAGAGAAGTTAGGTTCACTCATTTTTATTTCATTTTATCTGGCAAGGGGCAGCTTGCATCGTGCTTACGTCATTCTATATTGACCCAAAGAAACAGAGCCCAACAAATTATGCTCACATACTCCCGGATTTGTCGAAACAGTAGCTCCAAATAGCTCATGACAATGATTTAAAAAGTTAGTAAATCCGTCTCAACTTTCCAGAACCTGCCAGGATGTCTATTGTACACGATTGAACTTGCCATCATTTTGGCAACACGATCTGACTTTTTAGAACCATATGAATCATTCTCCCGCAATTAAGTTTTTGACAATGCATATCTTCATATTTCATGGGTGCTTTTGTTGCTATGTCTGGGTTCTGGAATGCCCGTTGAATAACCAATCAGTTTTTGTTGTATGACGAGAATATTCAACTAAGCTTTGTGAATTCGGAATCTTTCTTTTAAAAAAAATGGATAGCTAGAGGGTTGCACTGCTTTCATTTCACGAAAGACCCAACGTACCTTGTTGATTAGCTCTAACTAATGTTCCTTCTGCAATTGCTTTCTCCTTGGCAGCTTTGTAGAAAGGGTTCAACTGTCCTTCTCGCACTTTACTTTCTGGAGTGTTCTTGTTTTGCTGGGTTTGTTGTTGATGATATTGCTGGTACTGTTGCTGTTGCTGCTGGTATTGTTGTTGTTCCTGTTGCTGCTGATATTGCTGCGGTTGTTGCTGGTGGGTTGGCCATTGCTGGTATTGTTGTGGCTGTTCTTGATGTTGCTGTTGTTGCCTGTAACCATCTTGTGAGTAAGGTAACGGTTGTTGTTGTTGTTGTTGTTGTTGTTTTCTATTCTGTCTGCGTCGGGACATTTTCTTAGCCTGCAACTGTGTGATTTCATCGGATGACATTCCCACGATTCTAGCTCGTGATCGCAATCTTTCTGCTCGCCACCCTCCTGGTCGTCGGTTTCTGTTTCTTGCTGCGTATCTTTGGGGAGCTGCAGTGAAATAAAATCATTCAGAACTGAAGCCAATCACATTACATTTCACAGGGAAGCTAATTATGTTTTTCATGCAAAATAATGTCAGAATAATTCATGTGGATGTGCGAAACTTCCATTATGAATTAGCTCTTTAAATGAAATTATTCAAAAAAAAGAAGAATTCTTGCGATATAAACGGAAACATGTTGTGCAAAAATTTGCTGAAACAACTTTCCGTGTGTATACATGCATGCAGTCTTTTGTAATTAGTTATATTATAGCTGACAGTTTTAAAAATAATATGGATATGAACTAGTGATGATAGCACACCGGCCGGTGATATAAATTAACTGGGCAGTTTGTTTAGAAACATTAAGGGTGGGTACAATATGATCTGACATAATATGCAAGGTGGTGATGATAGCAATGATGACGAATGTATGGCTTATGCCAATTAAAGAGCGAAGATGATGGTGACGGTGATGGGTAAGATTGGCATGAACCCTGAACACCATGTGTTGATGAGGATGATCAAGATGATATAAATGAAAAGAAGGAGATATCGTATGTAGTCTTTGTGGCTATGATGCCAGTGGTGACATTTGCGATGATGGGATGGGAGTGGTGGTGGTGGCATATATTGGTGATGATCGGGGGTGGCGGGGGCGGTGATGTTGGTGGTGAAGGAGGTGCTAGTTGTGGTTTTGATAAGAACAATTATATTTATGATGGACGTAATGATGATACTTACGATGAATATAAGTATACCGCTGATTTTGATTATGATGATGATGATTGACAGAAGAAGAATAATGAAAAAGGAAATAAATGTTCTATTCAAATTTAAAAAAAAATCATACCCATAGAATACACTTGTCCAGACTCAAAGGCTTCATTAGATTCTGAATCATCTGGCATAAATCTTCGTATGGTCGGCACAAATCCCCTAGTTATAGGAACTATAGGAATGGCCGTTGGCCTGACTGATGGAATCACGGTACCTTGCGTCGATCCTTCCGCCAATGCTTCATTCATCACCTGTGTGGTCACTGACGCAAGAGTTGGCGCTTCCGTGGCGGGAACTCGCTTTGGCTTTTTGGTTTTCTTTAGCTTTGGTTTTCTTGTTGTCCTTGGGGGATTGGTAGGAGGTAAGGTAGGCGGGTTTGTAGGAAGGTGGGCAGGCCATCGGGTTGGCGATAGGGTGCGCCAGGGGTTTGGCTGGAAGGTAGGCCATCTGGTTGGTGGAATGGTACGCCATCGAGTTGCCGGTACTGGTGGAAGTGTAGGTCGTCGGTTCGGTGCTAAGGTGGGTCGTATGGTAATTGGTAAGGTCCGCCATGGAGTTGCCGGTAATGGTGGTATGGTGGGCCGTTGATTTGCCGGTACAGGTGGTATAGTAGGTCGTTGAGTTGCCGGTACAGGTGGTATGGTGGGCCGTTGAGTCGGTGGTATCCTTCGTGGAGGTCTGGTTGGTGGTGCTGTTGGAGGGGCTCTTGTGGTTGGAGCAGCAGTAGTTGGTCGAGTTCCTGGTTTGGGTTTATTCACTGAAAAGTAGAAATGTAAGCTACAAAAATGTATTACTCATTAAGATAATAAAAAACCGTCAGGAGATATTCAAACGTGATATTTAATGTAGAGACGGGAAACTTGTATCATACACATGGAAACTGGAAAAAATATATTTGAACAGTATTTCTAATACGACCTCATTTCACAGTTTAAAAAAGAGAGCAATATTACACCTTGCAACAATGGAGCACACTTTGGGTGTATTATTGCTCCTTTTTATATTGCATCTTCTTATCAGAGAACAGTATTTTACAATATATTATCAAAATGCAACAGCTGTGGGGTTTGAACCAGAGAGTATTAACAAACTATAGAGTGAAAACCTTCGCTTCTGTAGTATGTTAATGCTCTCTGGTTTGAACCCATGCTATGAGATCGCTTAATCATTCAAATCCAAACATTATACCGACTGAGCTGTTCTCTGCTCTTGATGGATGGACGAATTCATAAGTCATAAAACAGTATAAAACAGTATAATGTTCATGGAAAATGGCGATGCATTTCCCGTCTTATATAAAAAGAAGTGAAAGTATCCATTTGAGGTTAATGAGAGTAGCTACACACACAGAATGATGGTTATAGAAGTTTCAAGTCTCAAAGGGGAACTTCATCTAGACATTGTTTTGCTCTCAATAAGTGGAGCAAATACAATGGTCAAACTGTCAAAATTTGAGCAAAATCCGACAATCCGTTCAGAAGCTAAGATTTTTTAATTTTGTTATTTCTACCACTGATTGGCATCCTCCCTGTACAAAATGGCTGCCAATATGGAAAACTCTCCATTCACTTTGTACAGAATTTCGCGTTTTCTTCTTTTTCTAGAAAAGTAGACAAAATTTTACTTCTCTCTTCATATTGACATAATGATTATGCATGCATTGTGGGATGAATCTTAATGATTCCTAATTACTTTTCTGTAAAATGAACAAAATGTGATTTTTTTTTTTGTACAAAATGAATGAAGAGTTCTCCATGTTGGCAGCCATTTTGTTTGTGTATGTTACCAATTTTATTCTTAAATTGTTTGTTTACTCCAAACAATAATATGTAATAATTTATTTTCTTTAACTTTTTTTTCTTCAAAGAGATGATTTTGTTTCACTTTGTTTTGTTGTAAAGGCGATCCCTACACAATCTTTGCTTTCAGGGTACTCGCCTCCTTTATTTTGTTCTACTTATGATGTTATTTTGCATTGATTATATATATGAAACAGGAAATAAATTAATTCAATTCGATTCAATTCAATTCAATTTAACGAGCCCATCCGAGGTGGAAACCAAAACTTTGAAAACTCATATCTTTTGAATGGATTGTCCGATTTTGCTCAAATTTTTACAGTTTGATCATTGTATGTTTCTCCAAACTCACTGAGAGAATATCAATGTTTGGGTGAAGCCCCCTTTAAAAAAGCAAAATATTTTTAACAACCAATTAAATCTAACAGGTCAGAAACAGTGAGGGAATTAGTTTTCCATCGTGAGATTTGAAATGCAATAAAACCACAATGAGGGCATCCCGGAACAATATTCGATTAATGATGGTGTAATTACCTATGTTGCCGGATATACAGTATTACTTTGTCAATGAAAATAAAATTGAAGTAATATCCTGAATATTTTTAACTCAAGATTATGGTGCAGCAGAAAAGCATCAGACGTTGGTTTAAAAAAAAGTAATTTAGGCCTAAATCCCGTATTTTCCAAATCTGTGCTACAATTTGTCGACTAGTGCGAATTGGATTTTTATACACAATTTCAGAGCATATCGGCTCTCCCTATAGGCTCCTTGTGTACGTTTAAAAGTTCCATGTGCCTATCTGAAGACAATTTAGAACATTTCATGGATCCTATTCATGTTCTAGATGACCGATAAATATAGAACCGTGTAGGAACCTTTCTTTCTGCGTAGGTAGAATTGATTTACATAGCCTTCAGAAAAGGGGAAATTAAATGTCACCGCTGCGCCGCGCCTAGATACTTGCCCAAATGCCCATAACAGACAATGGATAGATCTATATACACTCTTCCAATCATTTTTTAACATGTGATAATTCACAATTGATTATATTAAATCGAATACCGGACAAAGAAATAATGCGTTACATATTCCAGAGCGGAAATGCCTCAATACAAATTTAGTCGTAAATGCAAAATCGAAATTCGTAAGTTGCCGTTCGCTGCGTCGACCATCTTTATATTGTTCGTGCCCTTTCTTATGTTTCATCAGGGCATTGGAAGGAAGCCGCGATAAATGGGTGCAGCTGGATGACCTCCAATCAAAATCATGTGTTCCGAGAGTCTTGAAAGAACGATTTTATATACTTTTTATACGAGCGTGACTGGTAGCTGGATACAAATTGAATACTAAACACTACAGAAATAATATTTGCGCCCTGGAAAGAAGGTGATATTTTACTTTTAGACAGCTCTAAAACGAAGATGAAACCACGGAGCAAAATCTGAAGCGAAAATCCAAATAGTAGAGCATCTGTTTTTAGGGCTGACTCAGACATTTGTGTTCATATCCAACGTCTGCCCAGCATTCACGACTCTCTGTTAACGCAGAAATACATAGGAAAGACTGTTAGCTGACGCCAACCGATGTGCGTACGCTTCCAACGTTGTTCAAGCGTCGTCACTCCGTACTACTGCGTTCACCAGCGTCATGAACGCTGCTGGGCAGATATTGAATATGGGTGCAAAGGTGTGAGTCGGCTTTTAACAAAGCTGCACTATTATTTATTAAATTGAATAATTGACTCATTTGAGTTAACGATCAATAATAATAGACAATTAATTTGACATGTCTTAGTAAAAATGCAGTGTCATAATTTCATGTTAGGAATTAGTTGCTCTTCAAATCGTTAGCTGTCTGATTTGCTAGCCTTGAAGCAAGCGGAAGGTAGGTTCTTCCTCCTCCACGTAAGCCCCAATAGAGTGACAGGGTGAACTACGTCATCATGTGCGGAAAGTAGGAGTTCCCATCCATCGAGGAAATATCATATTCATCTTATTTCCCTCTTTTCATCCCCGTCTCTTCCTCCTAATAAGATTCTGAAATATATTTACCATCATGAGATATTTTCTCTAGAGGTTCAATATTTTGGAACGCAACCTCACGTAATGTTATGATCCTGTAGGTTATTAGTTGAAGTAAATCCCTACAAATCTTTTGCTAAATATATATACATATAAATATGTAAAGGTTTATTATCCATCGAGTCGTTTTCTCTTTCTTGCATCAATATTTTTTAGATTTCCTAAATTAATTTACTATGGAAGGAATAGCATCTTAGGTCAGAATAATTAAAAAAAATAAATAAATACACGTAAATAAAAAATAAAAAAACACTTGAACATGTTGCATAGAGCAGAATGATAAGTAAGTCAGACCGCCAGGCTGATAACATGCCGCTCCCAAGCTGACTTATCCTAGAATTAAGATCTGTATCGTTATTAATATGTCGGTAGGCCCAGCGCTTTTAGACATTCAAACCGATTCCTGGACGCACTTCTCCGCAGCTCATACGGTGGACTGACGTTCGGCGTACGCTCCTTGAGTGCGAACTGAACGTCAGTCCTACTTAGCGCTCGGGGAGCGTTTTTAATTTCCAAAAACGCTGGACCGACGCAAAGGTGTGAATCGGCTTTAAATCGTAGAGTTCATACTATCCATAAAGGAGCGGTATCTATTAAGCATTTGACGTAAAACTACCCTTAAGGCACGGGCACACCAAACGCGGCACGGCATAACGGGACGGTATTTACGCGGTATCTTGGTTGTTATTGGCCAATCACAGGGGAGACATCGCGTAAATACCGTGCCGTGACGCCGTGCCGTGTTTGGTGTGCCCGGGCCTTTATAGGGGGAACGTGCCAATCAAAATCATGCGAGACTTGTTAAATGCGCATACCGTGCGCGAATGAAAATGCGCGTTACAATTTGCAAAGTTGCAGTTAATTTGCAGTTGATTTTGAGCAACACCCGATTATAGTTAAATTTACAATTCTGGCGATACTATTTGGGAGCATGAAAAACAGAATCAGATTAAGGTCAATCACCTTTACATCTAGGTGCTGGTGTGCATCCAGTAAGAACATTGTCGGTAGGGTATCCCGAGAAGTAGAATGGTACATACTCCCTGTTGGTATGCCCTGGGTTGGTAGCTTGCTGGAACCGAACACATACATACTTCATCTCATCACAATTCATCCTACGTGCATCCATGGTGTAAGGAATATTCCTCAGCTTGGGGAACTTCTTCCCTTTGCGATGATTCTGTGATCTCTGCTCCGCGTTGAGGACGTTCTTAGCGACGCTGTAAGCGAACCCTTCACCGTTGGGTTGTCTACTCGTCCAGATGGTCATGTTCCATAGGTCTTCACCCTGTACACCTGTAGTCAGGTCATCCTCATAGAAGGTGATGGAGACATTCAGGAGCATCCTGTTCTTCCTACCAGATAGAAGCTTGGGCGATGATGTCACCTTGGCTACGGGAGCTACTGCACTGATATTCACGACTGTACAAGGTGTGGAGGGAACAGAAGAAATGGGAGGGCAGAAATGGGGATGAGAAAAAAAGAATTGTATAGGAGTAGTATAAAAATACTTTGGACAATTACGAGATAATAAAATCATCATTCAATATAAAAAAATATATAATGCAAAGCAAAAAGAAAAATACCTCCCTACGTTCTGACGTTTGTTTTGGAGTCTATACTGTACTTTGCCTCGTTCACTTTTTAAAATCCCCAATTTATCTCAGCATTGCAAAATATATAGTGTGGCATGCAATAATATTGCATTACCGTACCTCTTGTAATACAATAACCATAAACTCAATAGGCTATTGTAACAAGTTACAGCACATCAAAGTCATGAATTAACTATATTCTTTAGCACATGATAATATACTTTGTTTGATTACATTCTAGATTCAGAGTAGATCGATAATTTCATTTGAAGACATTTATTTGACAAAACATGCGCTCAAATGTAATTGATTTTGTTCAGTAATTGCATTTGTCTGGTTGCTTTCTATACAAAAGAATGCGTAACTAGAATGCAGATCAATTTTGAACAAATGTAAACAATAAATGGGGATTAATAAACATATAAGTAAAATATACACAAATTAATTAATAAATAAACAAATCAATATATTTGAAAGTGATTAAATGTTTAAGATGAATAAATGAATAGTGGAATACCAAAATTATTATGTATTAATTCTTTAATAGATATTAGTGGAAAGAATCAATTCATCAGCACATAAAAATGCATATTATACTCATTATACTGATTATATAAGGTTTAGCTCACATCGAACGGCGATCTGTTTCGTAACACCGCAATATAAGTCTTAAGTCACCGACTATATGAACATACGCACACCCAGGATTTTGACACCCGGGGGCTGAGCACAAAATTGACGAAAGACCTTTGAAATATTAACTCGTTATTTTGGTTTAAAAAGAACAGAATTGAGACACAGTTATGGTTGAGTTCCTTTTGTCCGTTTAATAATTGTTTGTTTGTATTTGTTTTGATATTTTAATGCCAGCAATTATAACTTCGACTGTCCCAAGTGATGTGCCTTACTTATACACCAGTTATTTCAACATTCATATATTTCATTAGATTACTGTCATGTATGACGGGCAATCATAAGAGTTACCTTGAATGTATTCACTTATTTGGCTAATTTTATGCAATCTACGAGACGATGCCAGATCAATGTTGATTTCCAGCTGATTCTGTTTGAGATCAAGAGACAGTCGGGAAATCAAATGGAAAAGTGAATCATTTTCAGCTTAAAGTTACAGACCACTTTCCTCTTTGCCAAAAAACTTGGTCACATTTTCACTGTTTTCGTTGATTTTTGGCAATCTCGTGCTGTTGCCAAAATGTCATCGAAGTTTCTGATGCTTATCTCTCGCTGGAAGCATCCGGTTAGATGTCAGAGGATGGAGATTTCTTTGCCATCCGTGACACCAAACCTGTCTGACTTTTTTGAAAAGGAGAGGGATTGGCCAATTTGTTGGAAAGGAGGAATAATTGCGCTGTGGTATCCAACAATATGACACAAAAATAAGCAATATACAGATCAAGTACCACGCAGGAAAATCGCCATCTGAAAATCATTTGGAAATTAAGGGCGTTGACTATGTTCATGAAAGTTTTAAAACCAAACTAAATAGATATTGTGAAAGAAAAATCCTGAGCTTAACATACGTACGTTTCTTATTTCTTCTCCTTGTATTTTCTTCCTTTTTTATATTTACTGTCTTTCTTTTAAAAATGTCTTAATGATAATTGTTTTGATATGGTTTTAATGGCTGCTTTGGTAAAATTGCTAATAATAATGATAATTACAATAACAAAAGATAGATAGAAATCGATAATGTTTGAAGGCTTCCCTATGGAGTGAAGGACCGTTCAGGAATATTGATGAGATGTGTTCTTAATGTTATTTCACCAGTGAATGACTGGACGAAAAAGTCTTCTGAAAATATTTTGTCTTATAAAAGAATCATTTGGTCCCCGGCCGTTTGGTTGACATAAGCATTCTAATAATCAACTTTCATAATGTAATCACATTTTATGCACGCTTCTTTGTCAAACACACAATGACAAACTATTTATTCACCTGATATATATAAAACAATCTTATTCCAATAGAAGGAATGTGCATAACAAGCGGTGGTTGTGTATAGCTTGTTAAACATGTTAAAGCTACAGTGTTTGTCCAACCTAGCAGCGTCAATGTGTGCAAGTATTCTGGCTATTGTAATCTCTCTCCTTCTATCTCTTTTTTTTTTACAGCTGAATACATATTTCTCTTGGAGCCATCGAGAATAAATGTAAATACATTACGAAGTGGTTTATTTCACAGAGAATGAAAACAAATATACCATTATTGACATTTCTGTTATAAACACGAATGATCCGGTGGTCGGGGTATTATATGTTGAAATCCCACATGTATACCAAATTGAAGCGGCTTCCCTGAGTTAAAAAAATGTTTATATTGATGTTATGATACCCCACTTTACAGTTTTGTGTTGTTTGCAATTTGATCTAAGCGTGTCTGTCGCTATATCTGCCATTCTTTTGCTCAACAATGGTAGATAAAATCATGTAATATACACTTGTAAGTAATGCTTGGAATCGAGTCCTGCGAAAGGAATAATTTTTTAGATTTTTAATACATTAGAAATGACCGAAGGAAATCGTCTGACTTCGGAGAGTGTTTGCGATAGGATCATATTTCAATCTTTCTCGGTCAATATCGTTTCCCTTAAACAACGCTTTAAGGGATGGCCTGTCAGAAGCAGTTGGGGCAGACAGGTCCCTAAACCTAGCTGGGGAAAAGCCTCAGTTCTTTTTTCTTTTATCCCCATAATGCTATTAGAAATATACAGCCAAACACAGATTCAGAGGACCCCTCCTCCCC
>BQKZ01003182.1:40081-63953 GCA_036244855.1 Temnopleurus reevesii
TTTGGGGGAATGTGCCTACCTTTGCATTTTTTTTGGGGGGGGGGAGGGGTATGGCTCTTACTTTCATCTATATATTCATTTTAGTACACTCAAGGAGATGGCCTTCTTCATCAATTAAAGCAAGAACTGATGCATAAAATTTGTCCTAAGATTTGACATCTTTAGGTTTATGAACTGATTTTGTTCAACAAAAGAGACCAAAGAGTCCCTTTTCTTTTTTTTTTTCTTTTTTTTTACATTTTCGTTTTTTGTTATGATTTTTCTGATTCATTGTTGTTTTAACGATTGTTCCTGTTTAAAGGTGTGTTTCTTTTATATTTAGCAACATCCTCCCTGTTAATCTGACCTTTTCCACGCCCTTTTCAATTTTATGTTAGCATAGAAGTCGTGCAACCTTTCGGTGGATCCCTCTTGCGTAGAAACCCCATGTCAACATAAAGCACTAATACCTGAGGGTGTTATAAGCTCTTAGGATTTTGATCAACTAGGGGGGATTAAAGTAGGCACACACAGGATCAATGACTTTATTCGTGAAACTATATTTTTAAGCGTAACACACTCGTCTTCCTTCTCTTTTTAAGTTTTGTCATCAGGTGTATTTATAATAATATAAAAGGTATCTAAGTAAATCAGTGAATTAACAGTAGCCTGCTATTTTTTAAATTTCATTCTCAGAAGTGTGATGTCCCATATTTATGAGCGATAATCTCTCTTTCACCTGCAAACTCCCTGGTATATGCCTACCCGTTTGATTGAATATCTATGAAAAAGCATCTATAAAACTATAGTCTATTCGAGTAAAGGGTCAGTAGCAAGGGGGACAACATTTTGGATAACTCGGTGTTTTTATCTAAAGGTTTTCGATATGAAAAATTATGCGGTTCATCGTAATTCGATTGAATCAAATCTTTCATAAGATAGGCTATAAAAGGAATGGCTCTACAACCTTTCAGCGCTATGTAGAAGCCCATGTGCATGACCATGAACATGGAGAGAAGTGGGATAGGTAATTTATAAAGTGAAGCACGTTTCCTATGTCAGGAAAGAAGGGGCCAACAGTCCTGCTGAATATATGGTTAAAAGTAAATCTCAAGATACATTCCGAAAATAATTTTTCTCAATATTAGAGGCGATACCGTATGACAACTCAACGATGTGCAAAATCATGAGATGTTGCGTACTTACTAACAAATAGAACGTGAGTTGGGAAATAGTTGTTGTGCGATTGAAATGAAAGATTGATATTTTTAGATGAAATGCTGCTCGCAGTATTTTTCTATGTTTCTATTCTATTTGCAGGGTAATATCAATACTGGGTTTCTTTTTGTTTGACAACATGAAACGTGTTTCAAAACGTAATCATCGTGCCATATATGACTGTTAATTTTCGCCGATCACCATACGTTCATCATGCTCATAGGCAGATAGGGACCTATTGAACAAAGCCGAAACAAGACTGTGACAGGATAGCTTTCAATTTCATCCTTAACAACCGATTTATAAATGATATTTGGAAACCCGTCGCACGAAGGGATGTTATCTTGCTCGTTGCTAAAATTTAGGATTACGTAATATCTATATTCCAGCAAATTTTTGGGAGGTGAAATTACAAACAAAATGCGGAATAATTTTCGGAATAACACAAAAGAGAATTTTTAGATAATGTATACCAATCATAAAAAGTTCAAATGTGTATTACGGTATTCGATATTCAATGACGAAAACAGTTCCTTTGTTTTATCTTAGCAAGTAAAATATAAACATTTATCAGGTTTACCCTTTTTTTCTTAGTCTAAAGATCAGACCTATGACAACCATCAAATTGAGTTCCAGGTTAAAACTTTACCCTGACTGTTAACTCATATTTCACACTTAATTATACTTAAAATATATATATATATGTATTATTTCTTAGAGATTTCATGAACAAATATCATTACCATTTGTCAAACTTAATAAAAAAAATATATATATATATCCAGGTAATATTGCGGTTCTTTTTATTTGGGTCTAGCTCTAATTTTCTTCATTTGGTGGCCTCTTTGCACAGGAGTCGTATTTAGCTAGCATATACGTTTTCTACTCTTATTTTAATAAATATTTTCATTTTCATATTACGCAAATGTGATCGAATCTTTAGATACGTAATACGAATCGTGATCGTAATTCTCTATGTCTTTGTATATACAAGTAGAGGCTAGAATCTTAGCTGTCATTGGGAATCACATTCCAACAGGTTCACGACCTGTATTTCATATTTAATCAACGTCTTGAGCTGAAAACATGTACAAGAAATACGGTAATGGGTGCCAAGTTCTTGTCCATTTTCTTTCTTTTCTTGGCTCACATATTCTTGTTGGTGGCTGACCTTTTGCCAAAGCTGTTTGGGCAGTGTGGCTGATAGTAATACGATTCGATGAGATGAAAATGTCACAAGACCTGAAATGTGCAGCCAAACACTTGAAACAACACCTCCCATCTTGGTCAGATTCAATTACTTTTTCAAAAGTTTTCAAAAGTTTATGTTTTTGTAATACACATTTTGATATAGGCCTAACTTTGAAAGAAGAGGGCGAGGTAAATATTATTGTTATTGGGAAGTCTCTCACTTACAACAATTTACCATTTGGGCTTTCCCTCCCATCTATAATTATCCACCCCACCCCACCCCACCCCGTCCGTATTGTATTGTGATCCTTAAAACGGTATTGTAAGCATGCTTATATAAAATTACAAATCTAAAACTTGGAGAAAAAGTCAAGTGCACACAAAATTTTCAAATTCGCAGGTAAATTTTGAATTAAAAGCTCTCCTGATCTTCAATGGTTAGTCTGCCAGAACAGACCCTTGGGTTTCGTTGTGCGCACAGAGAGTGATACAGGGTATGCGTTGTGTGTCTGCATGCTCTAACCAAGGCAGAGCAATTTTGTATGTGTGTGATGTAATCACGCAATGCATACCCTGTATCATGCTCTGCGCATGCACACACCGAAAGTCTAAGGTATGTGCTTGCAAACTATTAAATGGTGGTGACTGTGGGAGCCCGGATGTTCACTGAGACAGTGTGTTCGCCAGTGGTAGTGTAAATGGGGTATCCGTTTACTCCGAATGTTCTCCAGCCCAGGACATTTTTATTTGGACAATTGGGTCAAGCGCTCTCTACGATAAAAGCCCACCATTACTAATATTACAATCTATGCCATGTCTGTTGTAACTCATTCCACATCGTGACGGCATTGCTTGAGCAACGATTTCTTTCTAAGAGTCCGGTTTAAAAAAAAATGAATAAAGAAAAAGAAAAAAGAGTCTTACACCCATTTCACGTTTAGAACATATTTTAGCTGCATGGATGACCCAAGCAGGTAGAGTAGACAATGTAACCAATGAAAAAAAATAGCAAAAATATTTTCTCACATATTTCATATCACGACATGTACATGTACACTTAAGAAAAGGTATACATAAATGCAATTGCATGATATCAACATAATTGGTGCAATAGTGAACCATCTCGGGTGTAAAATCGAACCATGTTTTAAGGAATCAAACCACGCCCCTGAGGATGTGGGGTCGCTTTGTTCTACAACAGCGCCTTCTCGCGATTGTTTCACACCCCATAAAGAATGTTGTCTTTAAAATATATCAAACACATTGCCCGGTTGAGGCTGTCAAAAGGTACAATATTGCTCTTTTAAAATCTTTGCTGCAGATGGCACCTTTTCGAGAGTATTTTCACCATTTGTGTACTTTCCTTGCTGAGCGTGTACATCAAAAGGGTGCAAGATTGCACCTTTTTGCAAAGGTTAACCCTTTGTGCATCTTTTGTCCTTAGTGTGTAGGTACACAATTATGTAATTCAATTTCACGATGTCACTTTTAATATTACTTGATGTCATCGTGGATACTCGATTTGTTGATTTATAATGGATACACTACAATATTAAAGGTGCGATCGAGCCCTTGGGTATGTAATGGCCTATTTTGAAGTTATTTACATTGAAATAATGATACTATTTGGGAAGAAATCTCTTAAGGGTGGTATAAATGAATATAGTAACATAATAATAATATGTATTACCAAGAAACTGGTTTAATTCAATAAAACTTTGGAAAAAAAAATATTCTCTGAGAATATAGCATACATCAACTCCCATAGCGTTTTTGAAAACACGATTTTCTATGCAATGGGAGATGCCATTAGCTCTTTTTTCAGATTTTGAGATTCTCCTCAAAGAAATTGCGTAAGCGACACAAATTAGTTTGGCACGCGTTTTGTAATATTGGAGTCAGAATCAGATGTGTTGTAGAGTATATAATGAAGATTTTATGCAAATCTCTAAGTAAACACACACTCTAATTTATTGTGTGAGCAGGCGCCATTGGGCATCCATATATATCCATCTACTCGCTTTGAACTTGTTGTGTTATTCACTTTCCGCATCTATGTAAATGAGCTGAATGAAAGGAATCCACATGATTACGTGATGTTGAAGGTTTGCATAAAATGTTTACCTATTCCGTTTGTTTGTTCGGATGGTCTTTTCTTCGAGTAATGGTGTTTGTATTGGTTCAAATAGATTTGCATTTGATGCTCAAATCAAAATACAGCTTTGTATCGCGAATCCTCGATGAACTAGAATAATTGCGGTCTAGGTTTAGAGAGAGAGGAGATGGTTGATCTTATCTAATGGTGCTGTTATAATCGAGCTCTTTAGTCAGCGTCATGAACATTTTTCTTAAACGTCGGGATTATTATAATGAACATTTTTTTCAACTTTCGTAACTTGCTCAAATTTGTCCACATTTGCTCCAAAACAAACAATGCATTTAGCTATGAAAAAAAATAATGATATTACAATTAGTAGGAATGCTACTTGCATACATTAACGTTACTATAGGTTTGCCCGGTCAACTTCAAACTAACTCTGACCAAATAAGTAAACATTTCATTCAAATTAGACGATATCTTGCGTGTCGTGCATATCGGTTTTTGAATTTGACAGAAATAGCAAGCAATTTCGTCTTTGAACGATCGAAATCGTTAATGGCTAAGGGAATTCGTTTTTGAGCGATGGAGTGTGTTTATGAAAAGACGTTTTCGTTTATGTAGGATGCAATTCAGAATTTCATCTTTCAACTTGAGCGTCGGCAGCTCGTGGACGCTCGTCCAGCTTTTGAATTCGTTTTCGAGCAACCTAGTTTTAAAGTATTTATTTCAAATTAGAATTATCACGTTCCTAGTACAAGCATGATCTAATTTTGTAATTATTATTATGGCCATGATGGATATTCATACCATACTAATTTTCAAGAATTTATTGGCTCGTGTATGGTTGCCAGTGTGCAAAGGTCAGCTAATTTTTTTCATAAAAACGTTTTAAGTTCTTGATAAAATCATATTTCTTTTATTATAAATAATAAACCAAGTTATTTTCAAGGGGCAAAAATAGAGTCAGAGCCAAATGAGAGGTACTGTCATCCGACGAAATTGTTTGGGGATAGGTGGAAAGGGATATTCGTGGAAAAATGTAGGGAATTAATATTATAATAATAATATAATAATAATAATATTCAATAATAACAGGACATATTTTTTCTTTTCCAATCGCGACGATGTTAGAATATGCATTAGTGCACCCGCAAATTTTAGACTCGGAGAAAAAAAAAAGGGGGGGGGGTGCTCAGCTGTTTACCCAATTTGTCGTCCTCGAAAGGAAAGGGGGCTGACCCGGGCTGACAAGCAAAACAAAAAAAGGCAAAAAAAAAATACACGGCCAGAAATAAAGATCGTCACCTAATAAACGCCCCTTTTGGCGAACAGAACTGACAAGCAACAAACAAAAAATGTCACCAACTCCTTTGGCGCCCCCTAGTTCTGACTCGGAGGGAGCTATCGCACCCAAAGCCCCCCAGGGTGCACACATGATATGTATCATTAGCAACATTTTATCAAATGGTGCCGAAACATAAATCATTGAGTCCCCCCCCCCCCCCACTCTCTCTCTCCTCCAAAGAAAAAACTGCATTTTCTTCTTTTTCTTTCTTTTCAATGTTGTTTATTTTGTTCATTCTTTTTCGATTAAAAAAAACAACAATTCATTCATTACCCAAGGATTTTTCATTTGATTTCAAGCCTTTCTCTGCTTGTTCTCATTTTTTATTATTTATTTTTGCTTATTGTCCCTAATTTGTAATTTTCTTAAAGTTACTCCTGCATGTGTCGCAAGTATCGGCGAGGTAGGGAAGCAATAAAAGGGGCCACTTCGTTCAAGTAAGCAGCACTTACACCCTGAAAAAAAATAGTGTTGCACCCGTTCTTTTCATTTTCTTTTTTTATTTTGCTCTTCTTTTTCATTTTTCTGTATATTTTTCTTTTCCTATTTCCTTTTTTATTCTTCTTTCTCTTTTTTTTCTATATCTTTTTAAACATTTTTGTTCTTTTTATTTTTCTTATTTTTTTCAATTTCAATGAAATTTGCCTACTTTTGTTGTTATTTGAACATCCATTCCCCGGATCATGGATTCCAGACCAATTATTAACACGGAATTTTATCTAGGGCACCTGGTGAAGAAAAAGATTTAGCACAAATTACACTTACCCCGGCGGTTACGGCTGCAATATTCATAGTATTATTTTACTACCAATCTTTTAACGCTAATTTTAGATATTTAACATAATTTTCCTAACATGATCGCAAATACTTTGAACATGCATGCTAATTGACGAAATTGAAACATCGCAATCACCGCTATGTTTACAAGCGGACGAATTCAAAGTTGTGATTGACGAAAATTCGTACATATTCCGTCAATTTGGTAAGCGAGAAAAGCAATATGATCGCTAAGTTGTTGATTACAAGTGACCGAAGACGAATTTGAATTCTGATTTGTACTCGCGATCGCAATCCAGACGAAATTGAATTTCCGAAACGTCAAATCCCTCGCAAATAGTTTAAAGTTGACCGGGCAAACCTATAGGTTGAACAAACATTGCAGCTGCAACCTCGCGAAAAGTAATGCATGTGATCGACATTTGTTCTATCAAAATACTATCATTTTACATCAGTTGAACATTTTATCTTAATCTATCAGAGTCAATGAAACACTTTATTTCGTAGATAAATAATGATAAAAGGCTTCGGGAAATTACATTCTGGACGTAAATAACACTTTGCTGTCTCAATAATAACTAGAATTGTAACCAGAGTATCACTAAAATTGTTAACGTTGCCATCTTTCAAGTAGTTTTCATTGTTTTCACCAGTTTTTTCATCGCATTAAGAAGTCAAATACGGAAGGTTGGCTAAAGAACCTAAATTATTGGACATTTCTACCCAAATCATACATCAGTTGAACATTTTTTCTTAATCTATCAGAGTCAATGAAACGCCATGCTTCATCAATATATCATGATAAAAGGCGTCGGGAATTTTTTATTTTCGGATGTAAATAACACTTTGTTGTAGCAATAAACACAAAATTATTGAAATTGCAATCAAAATAATACTAAAGTTGTCAACGTTGCCATATTTTTCAAGTAGTTTTCGTTATTTGCACCGGTTTGTCATTATATACGAAGGGTTGGCGAAATGAGTCAATGATTGACTGCATTTTTGACCAAAGTCGTAATCGACGAGACCCAGGATTGATTGAGTCTTATTTCAGAACAATTTTTGCATAAAGAAAATTACATATCCACTTGAGAAATCTTTCATAACGAATGACATAGATTTATGACAACCATCGTAACAAGATCAATGCAACTTACCTGAAATCCGAAACACCTATCTCTCATCATCCCTTTGTCTTTATTTCATCAAATACTCATAACTCTTCATTATTGCACATTTTCGTAAATACGTAACAATTTATTTGTGCCACTGAATAGGTGAGTTACATATTCCTACATTTTATAAAATAATATGTCGTAACAATATGTCGTAACATATTTCCTGATCTGCGTAGAGCTACAAAATGTGTTTGAATATCATTACCTTATATATAAATTTTCATTATTATTGTACAAAGAATTATATAATAGAATGTATGTTAGTTTTTGTAAGTATGACAAGTATGATTAGATAGGAAAGCAAATTCTAAACTTCATCGCGAGAAGTCACTTGAAACACGTTCGATGGAAACATAATGTTAGCGTCAGGCAAACGTCTTTTCTCCTCATTTCATAGCTGATAGAGCCTTTCATAATTGTTTTTATATATGACATAGCCTACTTTGGTCATAAAACACAAAATAGTCAAATATTTCCTGGTGTAAAGTATGATCTTTCAATATATGAAATTGGTCAACAATGATTCCGCCGATCAGGAACCGGTGATATCTTTTAAGTAATTAAATCATTTCCAACCCAATAAAGAACTCATTACCGATACACTATCACCACATTTAATTACAAAATGCATTTGACAATCCAACGTCCTACTCGTGTAGCTACTTTGTTGTCATGGAAATATTACTTCCCATCACGCATTGAAGGAAAGTACAAATAATGGTGTGTCATTTTGGCCCGTTGGTTTGGCAAATAAATTCAAGTATAAATCTATAAAACCATACTAATTGAACTGTGAACTTCATTCTAGAAACATGATGGTCATGGATTTTAATACTGGACACGATGTTTCGTTTGTACTTTCCGTCATCAGGTTTTTTTAAAAGTAACAATTGGTTTTGTATCTTGTTAACTATTGCGTATTAGATGAAGGAAAAGTGCGCCATCAATGCACCCACAGCTTCTGGTCTACAGGGAGATCAGGAGTAGAATTATGGGAAAGAACTAAAAAGTTAATAGTTGAAAAATTAGGATGAGGATGAACCTCGAAAATGTATCACGATATCCGATAAACGGAAGCGATGACGAAATGGACGATGACATCGGAACGTCGTTCAACATCCCTATCCTGGTCTTCTTCATCGCTGTGACAGTGACAGGACTGATCGGCAATGTCCTGGTCATCGGAGCGGTGTTCGTTCACGACAAGCTCCAGGTTCTAAGCAGTACTTTCCTCGTCAACCTCGCCGTGGCTGACCTCATCGTATCCGTGGTCATCAACGGGTTCGGAATCTTTGGACTTATTAATGTGAATTTCTTCAATGATAAACCGGTCATGTGTGAGGTCATTGGAATCGTCTGCGTCACTTGGTAATTTTTTGTTCTTTCTTTTCTTATACTCTTGATATAATACCATTAATCCTATATGATGGTTTGAATTGAATTGAATTGAATTGAAATTATCTATGTATCAAAACATTCACAATTTAAAGAGGTAAAACATCACATAATTCAGATAGAGATGAACATTATACGCATTATAAAACAAACAAGATACATGTACAATATAAAAAAAAAAGTTTACAGCAATTAGGTAACATAAGTAACGCGAATAATCGAATGAGGAGTGTGAGCACACCACCCTCTGTTTGATTTTCTTTACCAAACTCATTCTATATATACGATGAATGCGTTTACAGCAACTCCAACTGTTGGGAATTAGTGGGAGTTATCTTATTTTCAGAACTAAATACTTGTGCATATCGGTAGAGGCGAGTTCAACAAAACTAGATCACAATAAATCTAAACGTTGACCTGGTTTTATTCCTCTTCACCTATGACTTAATGAATATGAGGTAAATGGATACAAAGTATTACCATATTCCAATAATTATAAATATGGAAATACTAACGTCAGCGAGAATCGCACAATATCTTTAAATCCATCAAAATGTCACTTAATGCCTTCATCAAACCTTTCCAGATATCATAAAAACTAACTTCAATATATCTTTTGTGCTATTTTTTTTGTGCGGTTAAGTTTGATACATACTGATTAAAACGAATAGGTTCAGTCGATGAAATTTTGAGGGCACAATAAACAAGTACAAAATAAGATACAAGAACAAAACTAGATAACCTAAAGTGAAATTTAGAAGATAACATTGAAACTAATCAATAAAGAAGGATTTGATAAAAGTGAAAATAAAGACGTTTTATAGGGAGGGGCGAGAGATGGGTTAAAAGGGTCAGAGAAAGATACACACGAATGGCAGAATGGGAGGGACATCTACATGAGAGGAACGCGCGTGTGCCGAGGTGTAGTGGTTCTTAACCTCCCTTTGAATAAGAGGATCGACGCGGTTCGAATCCCACCCATGAGGTTTATTTCCTTCAGCAAAAATCCATCCACATTATGCTGCACAATATCATTATTATTATCATTATCATTATAATTATTGCTATCATTATTATCATCATCATCATTATTATTATGAAGAGTCTATGAAAATTGGCGCCAATTCTGTATTGTAATAGTTATCAATAGTAATTAGTTCTGTAGGGGAATAATAATCCTGTAAGGGAAATCATATCTTCGTTCTCCTTATAGTCACAAATGTGATTGTTATTTCTCCAGGGGGAATGATAATTCCTCTAAAGAGAATGATACATAATAAATCCTCTCTAATGTTTGGGGAACCTGAAAATTTGTCACATCTTTTGTTATTGATTTATTTTTAAAAGGGCAAGAAATATCATTTTCTTTTGAAAAGAAATATCTTTTTAACTCCCAATACAAAATAAAAAGACTCTTCGAAATAGCATTATTATACATTTTTCAAATTTTCTGCTTATGGTGCATTTTGATATGTTTTTCCTAAGGTTGAATTTAGCGTTATCATTATTACTATTATCATTATTATTATTATTATTATTATTATTATTATTATTATTATTATTATTATTATTATTATTATTATTATTATTATTATTATTATNCATTATTATTATTATTATTATTATTATTATTATTATTATTATTATTATTATTATTATTATTATTATTATTATTATCATTATTATTATTGAGGTGCTGAGAAGCATAAAAAGCAATGAATAAATAAATGCTTTTGCTTTTCAAGCAAACCCTTTTTTTCTTCTTCTTCCTTTCTTTTTTAAATTTCTCTTGGGGGGATAAAGTGAACCATGGGGGTTGAAACGTTTGAGCATAGAACGATATTTCAATTTATTTATCGGATAACACGAATGTACGTTTATTCGTGTATGGGAAATGCATTGTTTGTGTACGATCAGAATTACCATGTTGATGCATAATGTGCGCATGTATTAATCAATGTGTGTGGAGTGGGCGGGTGGGATGGGTGTGTATATGTGTATGAGTGTGCGTGAGATTGTGGGTGTCCGTGAGTGTACGCATATTTTGTATGTATGAGCTTCTGTGGGAATACTTTTGCTTTGTGTGCGTTGTGTGTGTTAATGAGTGTGTTCGTCTGGATAAAAGTGCGTGTGGGAGAAGAGGAAAGGCAAGCGACACAAAGAGAGGAAGAGCATGAACAGATAAGAGGAGGACGAAGATAGAGTTTGTGATATACATCGAACTGATTCATAAGACATCATCCTAGAAGAAAACATCCTCGAGGTTTATTATTAAGATAACTTTTCTTGGTAGACTTCACATCTTCCTGATCGGGTTTCATTCCTATTCTCTTCCCGAATGTCATTCGGTCCCAGCTCAATTCATCTCTTTCCGAAACATCGTGTTCAATAAGAAATCTTTTTATTCTGTGCGGGTTATTTTTCTCCGCACTATTAGCTGTGCAAGGCTAGTCGACACGTCTAAATTGAGCTCATTGATTGGGTGAATACCATTCTCGATGTAGCATTCTCGTCGCAGATGAAGACTTCACTTGGGATGCTCGAACATCAATCTTAGCGGAGCGCCACTGATCACTTAGGAGTTACATGTCTGTTTGAGGGCAAACAACAATAACCTTGGACATTGATGAGCGCTGATTGATCATCACTGGACATTTGCATTTCATACCGTATACGAAGGAAAGTGTCATCAAATTAGTTGAATTATTGCAGGCGCTTTTCAATATCTACTTCTTTTGCGAGTAAATTCAAGATTAAATTCATCCTTTCTTAAACTTTTGAAATGACATCAACAATAGCTGATGTAAATCGAATGAAATCCTAAATAGTGTAACTTCGGGACGTCACTTTCTTGATCATCAATCAATATACCATCATGGCGTATCATAACTCGACGTTGCCCTTAGACGTGACCATCATGAGTCAGGATGTCATCAACGACAGCGACAACGGAGTCGAAGAGGTGATCGGGTCTTCGTACAGCATCCCCCTCCTCGTCGCATACATTATGTTCGCTCTGTTGGGATGTATTGGGAATATCCTCGTCATCGGCGCCGTGTTCGTCCACCATAAACTCCGTGTATTGAGTAATACATTCCTAGTCAACCTCGCAGTCGCTGACCTCAGTGTATCGGCTGTCATCAACGGTTTCGGCATCCTCGGCCTCGTCAACGTCCGTTTCTTTGAAGAAAAACCAGCGCTCTGTGAAATCATCGGTATCGTCTGTGTGACCAGGTATTGATTGTCGTTTCACCAAAAAAAACGTCTAATCCTTTTGCACTCAGTAACATTAATGATAATCAATATATTATTACGTTTATTTATTTATAATGTCAATTTCATACATAAAAAATAATATAAAATTGAGTAAAAGGGTGGCGTTTTGACGGTCTTATTATTTTGTTATACTGAATGAAACTGAATGAAAAATACCAACCATTTGCATAAAGTATGTTTGTAGGCTTATGAGCTGCCCTTTAAAATTCAGAAATAGTATTTAAACATTTAATATCCTATAATTTTTATGGCGAATAATATTGTAAATGTGTTACTAATACAATTGGTAGAGCTCTGAGCAGTTTTCTGTTATTTATACCTAGCAATATTTGGGATATTTTTTTGTAAATGTCTCTTGTAAATTACTTATTCTTAAAGTGATTTGGTCAAGTGAGACAGGCTTTGTCCCTTCAGAGATGTGTATCAATCGTTTCCGACTTGTACACTCGTAACACATTTGACCAGTACTAGGCAAAATAATATCCACTAAGCTATTGGTCAAAGCATGTCAATTTTATTATTGGATTTTGCATTTCTATCGGACGGTAGGCAATTATTCAAACAATAATTCTGTTCAAATTAAGGTCAAATTAAGGTCAAATTTTGCACTTCTATCGCAGGTTGTTCATATTTTCACCAATAGTTGTGTTTCTCAGTTTTCCCAACTTTTAACAGTGTCAAGTACATCTTTTAAAAGACTTGATTGCGGTCGAATTAAACTAAATTTTAGAAATCCCCATGGCTTTGAATAGCAGGCGCACGTTACAACACCTAGAAAATTTGACAAGCCAATGTATATTCGAGACAAAGTTTGCCAATTATTTGCATATCATAAGTGGCTTCAGGTAACATTTAATCATATCTTCCTCATAGCAATATCTGAACATTATGATCAACAATACAGTAGAATGATATCAAAATAAAGTGCAGAAAGTTCACAAAACACAATAAAGTGCAGATAATAAATAATCACTAGAGAGAGAAAATACATTTCCTTCATAATCCCATTGGAAAGCCGACCAGCAACATTATTAATACCGCAGGGGATATGACGGCACACTTCAACATCTAACTTAGATGATATTCAGTAATGTTATCCCCACGGATCAACCAATAAAATGCACATACCAGCTCGCTATCCCAATATTGATCTTGTATTGACTGCTGAGCCTCTCCATGTTTTTCAGATCGTATTTCATTTAAAAAAAACTAACGCCCTTCTGGTTTATGACAAGGTGCAACAAGGGACGGGATCACTAGAGCATCAAGGTCACGTGGTATTTAAGAAGGTTAACCAAATTAGACACCCGATAGATTGTTGATTTTGTTTGATTTATAGACAAATGATTAGGAATTATTTAGTGAATATGACAGGTTGTGACACCAACGCGTTGAAACGTTTTTACTCACGGGGTACAATGTATAAGATTAAAAAGAAGAATAAGCAAAATATGGAATTCAAAGATCCTGAGGCCATCTGCCATTAAATCCAAAACACTATGTGTCAGCATGGATCTTCCAGGGGTCCAGGGCCCCATTACATAAAGGTTTGCAATTAATTAGCTATTAATTGCTAATTAGCAATTAATAGCTAATCAAGTCTATGGCAAATCATGTACCAAAGTTTGCAATTGATCGCAAATTCAAATAGCGATTAATCGCAAAGTTTTATGTTACGGGCCCATGTCTGGTGTCTGCTAAATATATTGGACCTCCAATCCCACTTACCCCATACCAACATTACTTGAGTTATTTTGCATATAGACCTTTTTTTCATTATCTTTGATGACAAAATTATCCCATCACGGAGCTCCCGCTTATGATGGCAATGGTAATGATGATGATGGCGACGACGACGCTACGACGACGATTATGATGATAATTGAATTCATTATATACTAAACAATCCAATATTTCAGCGCACATGTATTTTCATGATTTTGGATCAGTTCCAGACATTGGCGTGTTGTTATTTTCAAATTTTTGACATTGTCTGTTCAGTACATATCTGAATAATGCTGGGTAGAAGCTTTCGCGAGAGGCCAAGACTGCGAACTTCGCGAAAACCAAACCCCGCAAACCCTAAAGGTACCGCAATCACAATTTTATTGTACAGAAATGACAGAATTTTTAATCAATAAACACCTTAATGACACAGTTGTAAGCCATGTGTCTAAAATAACAAAACAAATCTATAAATGTGTTTCCTTAACCATCGATCTCAGATATAATGAGCGGTATCGGTTGAAAATGTATACGCTTGATCTGATAAATAGTTCTAAATCTATAAGCCAATTACATTAATCAGCATGTGCACGAATAAGGTGAGATTAATTAATCGTGCTGTCCATGATAACATCGCTCAGTCTAATCATATTGTTTTATGTCATGAGATGGATTTTGTAGTGGCAGTGTCGCTTTATCATCTCGTAAAAGTTAATAGAAATGTACGATATATTGTAATATACCGTATCTTATTGATATTGCTGTAATTACGTCGTGATAAAACTATTGCAAATCCGTGATACATTCCCCAAAATTAAAATGACTGAAATGTATCTCGTATTAGGAATTGCAGTGGTTCAGCGTTGTATTAGCATTCGTCTGTTCATTCTATGATGGGAATAGGTCCATCTGTATCATAATGACTCGCTTCTCCAGCTAGTTGAGCTTAATCGTTGCAGCTTGTTTTGCTCATTTTAAAGGCTACAATTGGACGAAAATCTATTTGTGAATTTGGATGTTCATCAAAAGGCCCTAATCATTTCCTATATATTTTGCAATCAAACCTATATATGAGCCTACCGGAGATGTTTAAAAAATGAATAAAAATTATGCAAAAGCCTTCAATCTATGAATTCTGAATACTTTTAATAATCGATGCCATTAGATGACCTAATATCAATTTATGAGTAACTTCTGCCTCTTAGAAGTTCATCAACTTTCAATGAACAAACAAACTCATTTTATATATCTTAAAAAATCAACCATCATAACTTTTTGAGCGCATCGAGAGACTTAACCCAGTTAATGAATGAATTCATCGCAGCGCTAGATCAATGCGAATCAATATTTTATTCAAACTCTACTTTGAGATTCATGATGATGATCCAGAAGAAGATATTTTGATATATTTACAATCTTATTTCTATTTCTTTTCTTCGTTATGAATGAAAAAATATCTCCTTTTGGATTTCTTGCTCCCTTAATTTTTTGTTAACAACGGGTGTTTTTGTTTGTTTGTTTTTACTTTCATAACGTAGAATAAAAGAAAATGTTGAAAATAATATTGATATCTTGTGAATAGTATATTACAATCAATTGTACGTATTAAATTTGGGTATTCTTAACAGGAATAAGTAAAAAATTACTCAATATTGATTTAAAGGGAATATGTATGTCAGTCGGGGAAAATCGACATTTACTACATTCTATACTACAGTCGGCCTTTAAACATTCATATATTAAAGAGTGTTTTAAGGTACCGTATTTTAGAATGAGAAGCCCGAGACATATGTGTAACCATTATGTGTAACTTACTTCCTGACACCCGTGCACATGTTTGCACACACACATACACTTACGCACAATCACAAATACACACACACACACGCACACACATACACACACACATACATACACACAAACACACATGCACACAAACAGATGCTTGAATAACCCTTGTATTTATTCCAGGATGAATCCACGCTTAGATATAGAAAAATTATTTTCAAAAAGTAGGCTCCTGCTTCCCAGCGAATTATTCGGTCATTTTCTTTCTAAAGTGTCTTTGTAACGTTTCCTTGTCCTATTTCTAAGTTTAGTATTTAATTTTTTTAAGTATTCAATAGTTTCAATGAACATTTTAAAACATGTTTATGTTTATTTTTATGTTAATTTTGTTCAACATTAGATCAATTTTTTTTAAAGGAACATACACAATATGATTATGCAGGCCCGATAACAAAAAGACTCCGCCATTCCTAACAGTTACAATCATTCATTTCGTGAGTCTCTTGTCATAGTGTTGTAAACTAATCCATTAAACATTACATGTGCGTATAACAATGATTAACACTATCTGTTATTCAATACTATTTTTATATTCTGATTGGAATATTAGAGCTAAACTGTACTGTACTCTATTAGGTACATACTAACTAAAATAGTTTCTTGTTTGATTATTCTCCGGTTTATTTAGTTACACGAGTTATAAGAACTGCCTCAGTTACAATTATCGTAATTCTAGAGCCGAAAATGCATTACAATGTATACTGCAAGGAAAATGTGTGCTCGAGAGGCATATAACACTACAATAACATGGGATTGGCGTCATACAAATTATAGCTATAACGTCATTTTGTTCTATTCCTTAAAATGAACGATATCTAATGACACAAAATGAGTCATTGAAGCACCTCTTTAAAATATTTATATTTAGAGTAATGTTTAGGTACAGTTTACTGGGGGTATGAGAATATTATTGCGGCCGTTGCACTAGTTTCTATATACATTTAGGCCCCACTTAAACTTCGACAAATCATCATTAGGGACGGTTTAACTCTTCCATTCTTCGGTGCAATGATTTCATGGACATAATTACGACATATAATTATTAAAGAGTGGCGTGCACTCTGCATTTTTCTTTTGCTCTTGGTCAAATAATTGTCTTTAAAAATTAGTACATTCACCTTCTGATTGCTAGTGACAAAAGCTATGCTATTACATGTTTTTATCCCAGAGATTTATCAATGAAGACAATCTTGATGTTTTTTATTTCTTTTCTTAGTCTAAAATTCCCAACCTTTAGCAGTGTTAAGCAGAACTGGATTCCTGAGATACAGAACACTGATTATTATATACTTTTTTTTAAATAAAGAATTTGCGAATTCAATTTATATCTTGGTCCGCGATGTTCTTATATCTTGTGGAAATCGAATGAGATTTGCTGTCTAAATGACATGGAAATCCGAAACAGTGCGATGTATTTTTAATCATTCAAAATCGTTTTTATTATCTTGTTTGACTCGCACCATTCGCTCTTGCCCAATGCACTAATAACATTAATTCTCCCTCTGCATTTTCTCCTTAATTTGATATATTGCATTATTCAATGTATGTCAAATGAGGTGACTATTTATGGTGTCATAGCCAGCGTTTATCGAAAACAATAACATATTCATGCATGCACCCAGCATTTTAGTACGGGGGGGGGGGGGGNGGGGGGGGGGGGGGGGGCTGAGAACAAATCCTGGGGGAGGCGCCCCCAAATCCCCCCACGGTGCACGCATGGTACAACACCTTATACAACTGATGAAATGAAAATGGATTGCTCCAACACGGATATCGTAATGTCCGTTCATTAACAATCCTCCTCAATATCAACATCAATGCGAAGGCAAGCCATTCCAAAGATGCCTTCCTATCACCGGCCAATAAAGCCGAGATACCATCATCATAATAATCAGTTAATTACCATCCCTTCCGTGCAATGTCCTATATGGCGGTCAGTAGGTGTGTCAATAAAACTGGGACGCTTATTCGAGCTGGTTACGTAACGGTCATTGCTTTCTTCCTTAGATATGAATCTACCGTAATCGCATTGTGAAACACCTCCAGAAACCAGAAGGATGACGAAACTGATCATTTTTTATTTCAACGGTTATTTCTCTAAAATCACGATTTATTTATGATGTGATACACCAAACTGTGGGCATGAATAATATCATCACCAATGAGATGTATTAGTTGAAAGTGAATTGGAATGCTTATGCCCTGTTTAACAGGAGAAGTCCAGCGCACATAATTATGACGATCGGTATAGGAATTTTGTTTAAAAAAAAGAGAAAAGATAAGTGTGTTTTGTTTTCATCAAAANATAATTATGACGATCGGTATAGGAATTTTGTTTAAAAAAAAAGAAAAGAAAAGTGTATTTTGTTTTCATTAAAACATTTCAAATGACATATTTAATCGTTGTGGTTCTGAAATACTCAAACTATATGTAAGACCTGGAAAACAGCCCTCTGCATATCTTTCTCGTCGTGAAAAATGAATCAGCTCCGCGTTCTTATGGGAGCTTGTGTCGCGTCGGAGCTGTCTTACGATTGTCTTCGATTTAAAAATGATCTTTCCATCAAACCTGATATATTACTAATTAACGCATGGAAATCATAATATTCGTATGAGTTTTAGGATCAAGAATTAAAATATTTCATTTGTCAAAATGCCCATATTGAATGCTACGGCGATTTATTTCCCAGATAGGATCGCAGAACGATTATAATTTGAGTCCTGTTGCCTCAGAACATATCACAATCTATATACAAAAAAAGCAGTTCGGCTAACACTTTGTGGGGAAGGTATATATTTGAATATTTGATAGATAGATAGATTAAAAAAATACTTCATACAAGAATAATCAACAAATGACATAAGCATTAAAATCCTTTGATCTTTTATGACTCTGTTCCAAAATTGTTGAAATAGTTGGATGTGAGTTTTTTCCATAACTTCGGAAAGATGATCAATAATTTTGAACGAATCAAGTTTCTGCATGAAATTACATGAAATTCCATGAGGTACACGAAATTTATGAAGTTTAGTGGAATCTAATTGAATTTTTTAAGGGAAAAACAACGGGTAAAATCTATTTGGAGAGGAAAGGGGAGGAGAGAGAAATGGGAAGGATAAAAGGCAAATGGGGAAGGTGATCTTAGGACAGTATCACTGTTTACAAACCACGACTAAACTTCCTTGTTTTTGCATACTACCATGGTCGTGTTTTATTTCTTTCATAGCTGTCAGCGGTAAAAGTTTGACCCCAAATCCTTTCTGGCTGTCCATTTAAACTACAATGCCGATATCTTGGTTGGTTGACTTTATTTATTCACGGTAAAAACAAAATATTACAAAATTGTGCCCGCGTTCAGCTACAAGCTGTTTTTCAGCGAGGCCGTGATAGAAAACAATTACAGAGTGAAAAAGACATAAGCAAGATAAAATCAAACAAAGTAGAAATTCACACATAAAAATACAGACAGAAAACATATATACAAATAAAAGATAGACATTAAATTGAACTAAAAGAAATTAACTTACAATAAATTAAACTTAAAAGGCGAAGGAGATCTTAGACACCGTTCAGATATTAGGCGTTAGAAAACAGAAACTGGACAGACAGTCACAAAAGTGGACTTCCAAACTGGTTTGGAAATTTACTTCCTGGGGTAGATTTACGTGACCAGTGACCAGGAACCAGTTCAGCTATAGTAATTTGAACGACTGAGACTCGTAAAGCGTCACAATAGAGCCACTTTGTTTGAAGTGGATTTAAAATCCAATTCACGGCTCTGTAATCTGAATGGGAACACAACTCTTCTTCCAAATCGGCTTTTGAAACTAGTCTAGTGGAAACCATTTTAAAAACTAGGTTTGAACGGGGTCTCAATTGCAAAATACGGGCTTAAAATAAATTGCTATCTCAAATATCATGAGGATGTATGAAATCGGAGACTTGTTAAGGGCTTCAACATAAGAATGCACAATGAACATCATTTTCATATTCAACTCATGTTGTTCAAGGGTATACGTTTAAATCATCAGTACATTCTTACTGCTCCTGTTTACACGTTTAAGAGATCTATTGAGAATTGAGAAACGCTAATAAAAAATTACAAGATCCATTCATAGTTCTCCTCTTCTTCTTCATCCTCCTCCACCTCCTCCTCCTCCAAATTATGAAATTATAATAAGCAACGACGTGTTATTGGTAAATAATTTAATGCACTATGTATTTATTCTGTTTGTTTATTTGTTTCAAAGCAAAATGAAAATACTTTATTCGTACCTGTTAGGACTATATTATGGACGAATTAAACATGCTTCCTATAGGTTATCACTATTTCATCTTATGATTACGTATAATGAACTCTAAGAAGGAATCGTTTCATTTGGAGGACAGTTATCTAAGCTTTCACTAATCCAGCTGAGAATTTTAACCGTGTCGTAATCTGCCGTGAGAATTTAACCACACTTTTACCTTGTTTATCTCGGATATGTGTGGATATCATCATGATTAAATCTTTTTCATAAAACCAAAATATTCTTATACATCTCTCTTGGCAAGACTGATCTCTTTTGACAGTTTTGAATGATGTGAATTATTTCACTTGCCCTTAAATGTCAAAATGTAAGATAAAGATTGTTATACACGAATCTCCAAATATGCCCCTGGATTCTATCAAAAGGGTTCTATCAAAATAAAATTATGAAATTATTTCAACTATCTTCATGGCTAGTGAGACTGATTCATTCCAGTAAGATTTGTTCAAAAATAATGACAATTTTCAGAGGTTACAGAGGTCTTTATGTAAGCTGTTTATAATTTTACACATTTTGAAAGGGTTATTTTCTCATTATATCGACACCCAGATATCTACATGTGTATACCTGTTTAAGTTAATTAGGCCCAATATAAGGATAAGTGATTAATATGATAGACACACCGATTGTGGCTGAGATCAACTTTAATGGAGAGGTGCCTAGCGCATTTTCTTTCAAACAATGAAATTGTCAAAAAGTTAACAGTAAAATTCAGGATAACTTTGATATGGCATGATAATCACTTTAAATATTCACTTGAGACAGAAAAAAAATGTCTTACTTATCCTAAAACTGGACCCATTTTACTTTCCAAATGCAATATATTTTAATAATATTTTTAAAAATTAATCCAAGTTTTATTTGGCTATACTTTTTTGTGCCTTTTACTTTTATTTCATTGATACGGTATCAGATGCCATAATCAATATAGGAACTTTTCATGGTCTTTCCTAAAGATTAGGCGATTCCTATTCTTGGTTTTAAAAAAACTCGTTATAATTATGTAAAAGAGAGTCTCAAAATTCATGTCAATGTGATTGAGAAGTATAATTGTTACAATACTTTGTATAATGTACTAAGAACATGTGCGGCTCAGTGGTAGAGCGTCTGCCCCATGAACTAAAGGTCGTGGGTCCGATCCCCGGCCGAGTCCTACCATAGACTTATAAAAATGGGACCATCTGCCTTCTTGCCAGGCGCTCGGCATTTAAGAATGGGTAAGGGTAATAATAACTTAATGTTATGCAGGGCCCATGGAAGAACAGCTTACAGCTGGAAGTGGCAACCCTTGGTAAATAAGAGGTATTATTATTATTATTATTATTATTATTATTATTATTAAGATAAAAACCCTTGTAAGTTTTGAAAATATATTACTTTTTTAAAAAGCTCTGTTAACTCATGCATAACAAGTCAAATAATGCTGATTTTTATGTTTTACATAATATCTAGTCAGATGGTTAATAAGCGTTACTTGTCTAGGTACCCTTCCATTAAAAAATAATATCACTTTCTAACAGGGGGAAATTGCCTCATTTGGTTGCTTCTATAGTTGAGAAACATTTCTGATGAACATCTTTTCTGGAATCTCTTTCGTTATGACAAATACCGGTATTCGATTTTGGTTGTTTTACTTCATAGATTCTTCACATGCACGTGCCCCATGCTTATCACGCTTACCATCCTGATAAAAATATTATGATTTTTTCTATTCATTTATATGAAAATGAATAGCAAAATAAACCTCATGAATTTTACTTTGGGGTCGCATTACCTACACATTACTTTGATACAGTGAATAGAAAATAATCTCTCCTTCCTCAAGCAGTTTAATGACGGTATAAAGCCTATTTCTATATCAATGCCAAAACCTTGTTCATTAATAGATAAAGTTCAAATTATTATTGTTAATAAAGGTGGCATATTTTGTCTGGAAGATGCAACGCAGTCAATGAATTCGATACGTGTTAAGCCTCAGGTCACATCACTCCGTCAGGTGCAAATGGAGCTAAATACTCACACTCACACTTTTGTGTTTTCAACCTGCGTCGGCCCAGCCGTTTCTAAAATCATTAACGCTCCCCGAGTGCACAGTATACGCTGATCAGATGGTGGACTGACGTTCGGCTTGCGCTTGCGTACGCCAAACGTCATTCCATCGTATGATCTGCGTCTTTGCGCATGTCCGCAGCGAATGTTTTTAATTTTCAAAAACGCTGGGCCGACGCAGGCTAAGAACGCAAACGTGTGAGTCGGCATTTAGATGAATGCGATCTCCGTGTATTTATGCCAGTAAATATTAAGAAATTGCAGAGGCGATGGGATGATTTTCTGAATTGAGCATTGGAGACATGAAAATCGAAATTCGCAGGAAAGTTGAAAGATTGGAAAAAAGGGAATCTCGGCTACGTATACGTCATGAGTGAAATCGAAGATAATGATGATTAGAAATAAAACAGGATGAGAGTGGAGCTGTGGAGAGAGAAATGAGTCTAGAGAGGGAATGGAGGGGAGTTTTGAATATTCTGAATAGAACAAATGATATGTAAAGCCTCGATCGTCCATAACGTCGTGTTTGTACTATGTCTTTGTACTAGAAATATTTGCAAAAAAAAAATGAATGCAAAAAATCATATAAAATTCATATTATGAATTAAAAAGGAAGATCCAAATTCATTTTTTTTTGCATTTAACCTATGTGGTTCATCCCCTATAAGCGAAAGGGTCAAAGATCTGGGACAAAGTAAACAGCCCCCATTCAAGCATTAACAATAGCTACATAGACACAAAATAAATCTCCATACTCCTAATTAAAAAAACACACACAAATATTTAACAAAAGTCGCATATGGGATTTTCTATTGTGAACATGCAGTCGTTTACTTATCCCGGTCCTTTGTCCTCTCTGCTCACAGTGATGTTATTTGGAAAGGAAAATAATGGAAGTAGAGCTGAAGATCAATGCAGTAATTATAGAAGATATCCCCAATCAGAATTTGATACATTATTTCTGTTTGACAAAACCATATTTTTCTTCATTTTTCCAGTTGTTGTGGATCACTCTGGAGCTTAGCCAGCATTGCTATCAACCGATACATCGCCATATGCCACCGTGACCTGTACCGTCGTGTATACACCCGTCGCACCATGCCCCTCCATCTCATTCTCATCTGGACCATTTGTTTCCTAGCCGACATCCCAAATCTTTTCGGCATGGGCGATCACGAGTTCGATCCCGTACTCCTCGTCTGTACCTTCGACTATCGCGAGTCCTACAATTACAACATTTTCCTCTTCATCCTGGCTTTCGTTCTGCCCATGGTGTTCATTTCATGGAGTTACGTGCAGATCTTCATCTATGCCAAGGGCATCTCGAGAGAGCTTCGCAATCTAGGTAAAGGGAAACTATGGTCGCGTACCCAGGGCTGAGGGTGGGGGCAGGGGGGAGGCAAGCGCCCCGTATAGTTTCGGAAGGTATAGGAAAAGATACGTACAAAGGGAGGAAAAATAAATGGTTAACCAGCTGAC
>BQKZ01003183.1:7865-21762 GCA_036244855.1 Temnopleurus reevesii
GATGCAATTTATATAGCGCACGTATCCACTCTGCTGAGTGCTCAAGGCGCTTTACATTATTATTACCCTGGCTTTAGCCCGGCAGCCATTCACGGCGCACTTGGCATTTCAAAGAATAAATATTCCTGCCAGGTACCAATTCACCTCACCTGGGTTGAGTGCAGCACAATGTGGATGAATTTCTTGCTAAAGGAAATTGACGCCATGGGTAGGATTCGAACCTATGACCCTCTAGTTGAAAGGCGAGAGTCACGACCAAAAATCTAATACCAAGAGTTTTATAAATTAATTCGGCTATTATTACTGCAGGCTGATAAACAATAGGCGATATTTGACTATGAATGAATGAGATGAATTTTGTTTATTGATTATTCCAGCACAGGATTACTTACCGGCAAACTTAGCGTTATAAGAACTAAAAATTATATTCAATGGGGCCATGCTATTAACAAGATCTAAAGTCTAAATGTAAATGATTACAGGTCGTGAAAGCTGTTTTAAAAAGAAGAGATACCGTTCCGGTATAATATGTCAAATCGATGTGTGTCCAATCCATATGAGAAATGTCTCCCTCAATCATATCAATCAAGAGAACCCTTTTTTCGAAACTCACTGATATTCAATAGAGCTACTTTGTGTCTCGATCATGACGATTGGACGTGAAACTGATGAAATGTCTTTTCGGGGGACGGTACTTTATGATAAAACAATTGGCAAATAATATTTAAATCTAATGCTGTTGTGTATCTGTAAAGTAAATCCCAACAGTTTTCACTAATATGACATTTGTTAATCTTTATCTTTATTAATGCGAATTGAAAAGTTAATTTCCCTACTCAACCGTTCCTTTCCATCATCTTATCATCATTCACTTTAATATTAACATCTTAAGGATGTAAACCAACCTGTTTATGTGGAATATCATAGGGAAAAGGATTAATAGCTAACCAGCTAAATTTGGATGTTAAGGTATCAATACTAGATATTTACACCAAGATATCCTGATTTCTTTTTTTGTAACTTTTTTTATACAGCAGCTATTTCACTGAACTTCGTTGCAGACAAATGAAACGGGGTATAACGACCATGAAGTGATATTGAAATACAAGTTGATGTGTGTTACTCTGTATCCATTGCCATTTTCTTTTAAAGCGTGTCATTTTTTTCAATTTTGTGTTAGCTTAGTAGGGAACAAAATCACACGGATTGTACCAAGATCGATCCTTAGGCCAAGAAAAAAAATGTTTAAAAGCATAATTACAAAATAAATACATGTATGTGGAAAAGGGAGTTTGATTACTTGATATTAATAGGCATTTGGTGAAAATATCGTGGTTTTTTTTTTGTAATCGTTTATGTGATTTCGTAATCGTTTCCATGATTTTGCAATCGTTCCGTGATTTTGTGATCGTTTAGTTTTCACTGATCGGATTTGGTTCAACGACGATAAATTTTCGCTAGGTCATCATCCAGAATTTTACTCTACCCCCTCTCATCCCCTAAGGTCCATGCATGATTTTGTTATAATCCCGATAGGCGGGTCCAGGAGCTGAATATATATCTTACACTTTCAATTTGATTTTAAAGGGGAACTTGACCCAGACATTGAAGTTCTCTCAATGGATGGAAAAAAGACATCGATCAAACTGTGAAAATTGGAGCAAAATCGAACAATCTGTTCAAAGTTATGATGTTTCAAAGTTTTGATTTTCACCCCTAATCGGCTCCTTAAGGACTCACACCACTAATTATATCCCCATTCACTCGTGTGTTAAAAATGAAAATTGAAAAATTCATCAAAAATAAGTGTGAATAATGAGAGCACTCAGATTTGGAACTTCAATAGATCATCTTATTTTGTCAATTTTTAGACACTTTTGAATGGGGGTCTTTCAGCTCATTCTCTCGCTAATAGGTCTGAGGCGTAGACTATCAGTAGATTTGCTCAAAACACCATGAGAGATGAGGTTTTGCATAAGGGTGAAAAGGCTCCCCTAAAATTATACTGAAATCAAATCTCGAGATCCCATGGGGCTTGTCAGAACAAGCAATAGTTCCTCTATGTATACATGTGAAAAGAAAAGCCAAGATATGCACCATTGATTTTATATCATTTTTTTTATAATTTAAAAATCTTTGGTACGGGGTAACATGACAAAACATAGTGGTCGCCTGACACAATTAGTGGCGTGCGGTCTTAAATTGACAACATACACAAACACAATGGCTGCCAACATGGAGAACTCTCCTTTCACTTTCACTTTGTTCCTTTTAAAGAAAAGTAGATAAGGAATAAACAAGATTCATCTCAAAATGCATACAGAATCATTATGTCCATATCATAATTAAAGAGAGCAGTAAACCTTTGTCTACTTTTCTAGAAAAAGAAGAAGATGCAAAATTATGCGTACAAAGTGAATTGAGAAGTCTCCATGTTGGCAGCCATTTTGTTAAGTTAGGTTGTTAATTTAAGGAGCCCGTGAGGAGTAAAAATAAAAAAAAAAACTTTGAAGATTCATAACTTTTGTACGGATTGTCGGATTTGGCTCCAATTTTCACAGTTTGATCATTTTTTTCTCCACCCAATGATAGCACATCAATGTCTGGTTGAAGTTCCCCTTTACGGTCAAGAAACCACGCCATGAAGGATCGCTTCTTTCCATGACACACGATTTACCGACTGAGCTTCTAGCTGCTTTCGACCGATGGGCGGATTCAAAAGACATCAGAAATAGAATTCGATCCGTCAAATGTGACAACCCACTTCCTGCAAAAACAATACGGTAATAAAAATAAAAATTATGTCAAAGTATTCGCTCATGGCTACCGACAGTCTTAAGGGGTGTTGCTCAAAGGTTGCAATTGATCGCAAGTTGCAGTTGATCGGAACGCGCCAATCAAAACCATTGTTTTATTCACGTCTAGTTAATTGCGCGTATCGTGCGCGAATGAAAATGCGCGTTACATTATGCAAAGTTGCAGTCGATCTGCAGTTGATTTTGAGCAACACACCCTTAATGTCGCGTGCTCAATAAGAGAAATACAGACAACTGTAAATCGTCTGCATGATATGGCGCGGGTTCGAAACCCGCTGCTGCCGCTATTTTAGCAAATTTTGTAAAACTTTGCACCTTGAGGAAAATGATTAATATTACCCCTCTCTAAAAGAAGTGTAGACTAATTTTGCACCCAAAATGCTACTCCCAAAGTTTCAAGGTGCAATGTTGCCTCTTTTTATTGAGTGTGTTCTGCTCGTCTCTTCATTTCCTCCTTCTTATCCACAATCCCCTCTCGACGACACTTTTATCCACTTTCTCTCCTCTGCTTTTCCATTTTTCCATCATCTTCCTCCTCCTTCTCCTTTTCTTCCCCTTCATCTTTTTCTTCTTCTTCTTCTTTTTTTCTTCTCATTCTTCTTCTTTTCTTTTTCTTGTTTTCTTCTTCTTCTTCTTCTTTTTCATCTTCTTCTGATCTTCTCCTTAAGTTCCTCACCCAAAACCACTCACAAATCGAACGTCACTTTTTTGTCTTCTCATTATAGGCGTATTCAGGAGGTCGATGTGTTAGAAAATAATTATAAAGATGCATTTCGAATTAGTTTATTATTTTTGCGATACCATGGGCTTCTTTTTTTATAAGCGGGATCGAACAGGGGGGGGGGGGGAAGAATGGCCGTACAAGTGTTTGAAAGAAATTAAGACTTGTCACGCCATCAATCCATTTTTCTTCTGCTTCTTCTTTTTCCCAATTATTTTCTTCTTGTTCCTCCTCCTCCTCCATTTCTTCTTCTTTTTCTTCCTCCTCCTCCACTTCTTCTTCTTCTTCTTCTTCTTCTTCTTCTTCTACTACTTCTTCTTCTTCTTCTTCTTCTTCTTCTTCTTCTTAACACCCTCTTCTTTTCCTCATCACCCTCGGCCCCCTCCTCTCAGCATCCTCCTCCTTTTTTTTTCATTTTAATTAATTTTATTGTTTGTTTGTTTTTCAACGGAAAATAACAAAGAAGTAATGACTTGAAAATCATATTTGACATAATTATTGTGGGCGATACATAAAATTACGATGAAAGTAATAATTGTAATGAGTAATATTGCCTTTTTGTTTCCAACATTTACACAGTATTCAAGTCATCAAGTAACAGGATGTGAATCGTGCTCCCGATAAATTGATTCCATATACAATGTTTGATTCGGGGCATGTGTGATTAGTTGATTTTATTTGGAATTCATTTGACATCATACCTGTAAAGTATAATGTTGATGTGATTTAAGACAGCCATCAGGCTGTAATGTATATTCAGCTAGAGGGCGCAGTCAGACGCTTGAATAAATGTCTTTCCACTCATGTTAAAACTTGTGCAAACTGCCTGATGTCCCGAGTCCCAAAAATACCTCTAAAGAACCCTAAACTCAAGAATGTTATAACACCAACAGTCAAAACCACCTCTGTATGGCTTTTTATCAGCATAAAAATGTCTGCTCGAGATGCATCCACGATAACTTGACCTCAAGCCATTTACCCCCCTTCCCCGACCCCGTTTCCCCGACCGCTTTCCCAGTTATTACCTGTGGTGCACCCCTCTTTCCTCCTCAGCCTCCCAGGCCCAAAGAACTCGGAATGGCCCCTCCCCCATCAATTCATTCTGCATAATTATGCAATGCATACTAATGCCACGCATGCGCGTTTGAACAACAACGAAATTGTGATGGCGTAATTCTACAGCTGATCGTTTCCTTTGTTGTGAATATTTCAGATGTTTTGTTGAACCTTTCAGCTAAATTCAGGATATTTAGTGGACTTCTAACACCACCTGCGTCATCATAAATCATATGAGAGACACCCGACAATATTCTTGAAGACGATTTACCGTAAATATTGGTGAATTATGGCTTCGAGCGCCAGCCAGAAAAAGAAGTCTGCTCTTGCGAATGGCAACGGACATGCAACGGAGACTGACGGGGCGCCGCTAGACCGGGAATCTCTCCGCTTGAGCCTCAGGAGCAGTAGCCCGAAGGCAATAAGCAACATGAATAATGGCAGTTTTGATGAAACAGATCATAATTCATGTGAGTAAAAACTATCCGGCTGCTATTTAAGCTGTTATTTATTGAGTCGTTTGCTCCAAATTAAACAAATAAGACAACAGAATAAAATTACACAGAAAAAAACATGCAGAAAAAATTGTCAACGTCATTATGATTTTGGACGATTGGTCAAGCAGATCAAAAAAGTTTGAGCAAAATCAAATAATCAAACTTTATGAAAATGTGCGCATCTGTAAAAATATTATACATTTTATGACTCAATTATTAGTTCTAAATAATAAATTCATACTTTTTTATATTTCAAGAGACACATCTCGCACATCAGCACACCTAAACGTTCAGCTTGAAAAAAGCATGAAGCAATGAATATCCAATTCAATTTTAATCTGATATTATCACAAATATCCTAAAGATTATGTGTAAGAAATATCTCAGCAAAATCTGACCAGGAACAATGTCATTTTAGATGAAATATACACCGGCCCTCTCATTTTTGCCGTTCAAAATATTTGGGTCCCTTCTCTGCATCCCATTCACTTTATTACACGCGGTTGGAGATTTACAGGAAAAAGTCTTTATTTCACCGAGCGCGCGAGTTACATCTTGTATGTCAATGAGGTGCAGAGGAGGAAGCCCCTACCATACTAAACAAAATTTGTAGGGTCTTTAAAAAATAATACAATGTAGGAGATCTAAACTCTAATGACATGTTAAAGTGGCTTACCGCCCATGATAAAGTAAGAGTGATTCAGACAAGGCTTCGGATGAGAGAAAAGTGGTTTCGGGTTTAATTGCCGATCACATTATCAGGAGTATGTTGCAATGACATGATTCTATGATAAGTTGTAACACATCCCATTGCAATCTTGATAGTCCAAGACTAATACACGCCAGCTTTCAAATGCAGCAGGATCTGTTTCTAAATTCCTTGATCTGCTAAATTAATTATCTGGCAGATATCTCGCTCAGCCGAGATTACACATTACGTGATATGCGCCAAGCTGTTTGCGACTGGATAGGCAACAAGTGGCTAGTTTCAATGAGTAGCCCATGGTTTTGTTTTTGGAATGCTTCTGCGTATATTGCAGTATGCTTTGATGTTTATAGGTAAATGATAAAAACGCTTCCTCGAGGCTACGACTCACAAAGAATTGCAAATCCGGAGCATCAGGCTCGATGAACTTTCGTCTTTTCCGAACATTTATCATTGGGCTTACTTACTGTTTGTTGAGATTTGTGTACTAGACGTGAATGAGAATTTCTAAAATTCGTTTTGATTACCTTACTCCATGATATGTCAGCAGCACGCCCCTTTATGGTCTGTGTGCCTTAAGTTTTAGCCGTAAATCGAAGTCAATGAATATCCTATTCAATTTTTATCTGATATTATATGTATCTTAAATATTCTAACAAGAATATATGAGAAATATCTTGGCATATCTGAACAAGATGATGTCAATTTCGTTAACATACTGTATACACCCCTCTCAATTTTGCACTAAAAAAGTGATGGCATCCTTCTCTACATCCCATTCCCTTTGCACGCAGTTGGAGAGATTCATGAAAAGCGATTTAATTTCGCTGAGTGCATGAGTTACATCGCGTATGTCAATGGCGCGTGTGCAGATGAGCAACTCGGCACAGGGGAGCATGCCCATAGTAGTTAAGGACTACGTTATCTTTTAAGAGACAGAAATAAATCAGAAAGAACAACATGGAAAGCAGGGATAACCCNACAGATCTGTTCAAGTATGACAATTTTCTGATTTCCATTATCCTCATCTTTTCTTTCTTGTACTTTCTTTCTTTGTACTTCATTGATCAATCTGGGAATGACCATTCCTAAAAATTACAGACTTTTATCGATGAATGGCTCAACTGAAATAATTATTAGGTGATCTGTCATATCGACAGATCACCTATTATGTTTGTACGAATTTTCTTCTTCTTCTTCTTCTTCTTCTTCTTCTTTTTTATTCTTATAACAAATAGTTTGGTCAACGATTTCTCAAAATTGACGCATCCATAACAATTGTCATATAAGTTATCTATCAGGTCTATCAAGTAGACCCAAGTCTCTACTTTTGTACTCCATTGGCTAATGATGTCATCTAGACGCCATTTTGTAAATTCACAATAATGACAATAACTTTGTTAATAACAGTAAAAAAGTAACAAAATTTACATAACATAAACTTCAGGTCAAGGTTCATCAGATGGCATCATCAAAATAAGTTTGCACCTTTGAATGTGTGCGCGGACGCTCGCGTTGAAATTTCAAAATGCTCTAAATGATCTACAATCAAGTCTCCATACGTTTCAGGTCATTTCTAGCATTTCAAAAATTTGCGCGCGCGCATCATCGCGAGTTTTACCACAATGCTGCTTCAAATAGCCAAATTTCATGATATATTCTGATAAAGCATAAAATTCTCATTAAGTTGATACCTTTTTCAACTTTCTACGACCATTATTAAGGAAATTACAGCCCGACAAAGTTTTCCGCGCGCGCGCGCGCATTCCTTCTTCATAGGGTAAATATGAGCAAAAACATGACTATACTAAAATCATTGTAGCTCTAAAAATAGTCCATTAACCCCCAATTTTTTTTTCATGAACATGTTTAGTTTACATGTACGTTGTAGATATGATTTCATGTGTCATTACCCTTTCATAAACGTTCTGACGTCATCAAAATGGCGCCTAAACTCAAAATTTCATTTTTTTCGAAAATGACGTCACAGTTTTATGCAATTTTGTCCATAACTCCGTTAATATTGATCATTTTGCTCCCAGTTTTCGATATGTTGTAGCTGAGGCAATTGTGCATATAACATAAAATAACCATCATTCATTTTGGTAACGGCAACATGGTGTATTTTTACGATATATATAGGCATGTCAATTTCCGTTGTTTTACACACAAAGTCTATGAGAAACGAATCTTCGTAATATCCGGATTCTACTTTCTTTCCCTTTAAGAGCAGCAGCTCCTTAATCCTTGGTCGATTTTCGCCCAGCTTTTAGTATGTTGTAGCTGAGAATATTTCCTATCGTAAGTGTGCCATTAATTTTTTAATCAGACGCCGGGATCACATCGAAATTTTCTGCACAATGTATGACACGAGAATCCCAGTCCTGATCTGCGTGTAATATCCTATGGCGAAACTCCTGCGTGTATTAATCAATGGGGAAAATCATAGTTTTCTTAATATGAAGGTCGTGAGTTCGAGTACCAGCTGTGACATATTTTTTTTTCATCTCTATTTTTTTTCCTTCATCATATCTATCATTTTAAACAATAACATTAAGGACAGATCACCTAATTCGTCTACATGACGAATTAAATGTCTAGTTATTATTGTTATTATTCATTCGGAAAATTCAAAACATAACAATTATGGTATAAAATGAAGATACAAAAATACAATTTTAGAGAATAGATTAATAACTAAGACCTTCAGTTGGTTTGAGAGGGCTACTGGGGCATGGATAAGGAGAACTTAATCTCCATAACCCGCAGGTTTTCCATCCCAACCCAAATGCAGGTAAAGATACATTTGTATGCAAACACCATGTGAATGTGCATCATATCGAGTTGAAATTTTAACCACAAAATGTAGGCTAGCACCACGAAAATAAAAACACCTTGCAAATTTCAGCTCATACAGTACGTCATAGATTCTTCCATCAGCGGCAGGTATTGTAATACTTATGAATGGTTTGCAAGATTCTATTCAAACTTTCCTCGCAAGTTTGTTCATCTGATTTTTCTTCATTCAATGAGAGCGTGATAATTCCAGGGTTTGGTTCCCCTTTCATTTTAACCATCTATGTTTAGGATTAGTCGCAATGCTGTATAATTACTTTATACACTTAACATACATGTAGCTCTATTAGTCCAGCTTACTGGGGCCCTGGTGTCAACTCGGTGTAAATGAAAACTGGAGGCTTAGTTTTCCGAACATGAAGTTTTGGGTAAAAATGCGTAAAAAAAAACTTTGGATAAACAATTGTAGATTATATTCATAAAGTACATACAGTACATAAAGTCTTTTGACACGTTTCATTGAAAAATTTGTTTAAGAAGGTATTATAAATGCACTTTGAGTAGAAACACAAGGACATTTTTACCCCAGACTCGATTCTTTGTGTGTGGAGAACTAGGCCTCACATTTTCAGTAAGGCCAAGTTGTCCACCGGGCCGAGTTTAATAGCCTGGACCCGCTCTATAGCTATCTGTGTACTTGAACATGAAGACCAAGGATTTGGAGTAACTTTCTCTAGTATTGTACGTGGCTACATACATGTACAGTGCTCCACAAAGAACCAAGTTTTTTTGTTGTGTTCTTGCATTGTGTAAATGCAATGTGATCAGTGAAGCGTCCAACAGCTGATACCCTCGTGCTTAGTGTGTTGAAATCAACTGGGACATTGATGATTTACAACTGTGCGTACAGACCTAAATAGTGACTGAGAGGACACATCCTACTATATAATTCGCCTTATCTTGTGTGTAAATTTGTTTGATGTTTGTTTGTTTGGCTGCGTATTTCTCTCAACCTGTTACACCAATTGTCTCCAAATTTATCTTTCCCCCGTTTTAGATAATAGAAAGAAACCTTTGACTATTATAAACAATTTCTGTCGATGCCTAATTATGATTTCAAATATCACAATTCGCAACTTTCATTCGTTGCGCCCTCAATATCACCTAGGTGTACGCAGTTCTCTTTAACTCAGACGTCAGTGAACACGAGGTGCATGCACGGGTACGGTGTGACCTCTCTAAACTTCCACATGGAATTATGACACACGCATTTGTGTGTACATTATGCACCATGCTTTTGCACGGGAGAGCGTCGGCCAGGAATGGGCGGAGCAATCGGTGGTATTGTCTGCGGTGTGTGAGTTTGCATTCATTTTCTACGTGAAGCATGTTTCGGGAGAGCGATGCTGCGGTGGGCTTTAATAAGTATGATGGCGGGGGGGGAGAGAGAGAGAGAGAAATAGAGCAAGATGGGGGGGGGGAGAGAGAAAGAGAGAGAGAGAGAGAGAGAGAGAGAGAGAAGAAAACACATACACTGTACATAGGGTCTTCACCTTGGAAGCGGATCTGAGCAGGACTCAGCAGACCGGGGCCTGCAAAAATATTTCATTCATGTCATACTCATCACTATCTTTTTTCTCCCAAAATCATTAGGAAGGCAAAACTACACAAACGGGTAGATCTGCTAGTAATGTATAACATACAAACACTGTACATGTACACTGTGAGCAGAAGGGACAAAGGACTAGGACAAAATAAGGGAAAAAATCATTGAAACCTACACAATAGGTTCATGAAGAAAGTCCCAGGTACGACTCTTGCAAGGTGCTACAAGAATTTTTTTCACCAGTTTCCCAGTCGGGTTTTCAAATCACTTGCCCGAGCAAAATTTCTTTTGCCCCAAATTGATAGCCTATTCCAATTTTTACATGTACATGTAGATGAAAACTAGAAAAAGCTGAGCTACTTGCCCTTTCGAGCAAGTGACAATTTCATTTACTTGCCCGACAGTTTCCCCGGGCATCCGGGCAAGTGGGTTTCTAGCGTCCTGTCTTATTCAACATTTCAAGTGCTTGATCGGGGATTGCTTAATACTTTGTCCATGGCCGTTGTTCCTTCTGCTCACGGTGAAACATTCAAGCATGAAGCTGAACATGGGTGCCCGAGAACCAAGATTTTCCTTCATCTCTTTACAGCACAATAATTAGAATAAATAGCAGGTACACTGTACATGTACTAGTACATCTGAAATTGCCTATCAGGGTCCCGTAACATAAAGGTTTGCAATTAATGGCTATTTGATCTTGCAATCAACTTTAGTACATGATTTCCCATAGACTTGCGATTGATATCAATCGCTATCAGATTAGCAGTTAATCGCAAACCTTTATGTTACGGGCCCAGCTCTTTGATACTCTAACTTGCCTTGTAGATTTTTTTCTGCCCTAAATTTTATTCCTAATGTGCGCTGTCTCAAAAGGTTCCTGAGTAAAAAGGGGCAATATTGAAATTATTACAACCTTAGATTGGTAAAATGATCAATATCAACTATTCCAATAATACTACTGTATGACAGTGTAATTGTATGCACTTGTTTCTTTAATACCGAAAGTTTAGGAACTATGATAGTCACAATTCCACTAATTAATTACATTTTCGTGCCACTGATGCTAGTGGATTGCCAAGTTGCTTGTAGATCTATCTTCTTGCTCAGCGTATTTTGGTTTGACTAAGATTTTTTTTTCTGACTAAGATTTTTTTTTCAGAGTAAAATTTTGTGATTAGCAATTCCATTCTTTTGTTTTTTGATGGCCTTTTATTTATTTCTGTATTTATTTTCCTTCTGTCCTAACTTTACTTATTTCTTTCGAAAAATAATTTTTGTCCGTTAATCTCGTTCTTCTTTTCCTTCTTTCTCCTCTCCATTTGTATTTTTATTCCCTTCTTATTATAACATTTGTGCAATTTCCTTTTTTAATTACTTTTTATCCATCTGAATGGTTTTTTTTCACCATTTCTTCTACATTATTTATATTTTTCTTTTCCCTCTTTCTCCTGCTCTATTTTTACCTTTTATGACATTGTGCTCAGGTAATGCAAAGGACAAGTCCATTGTCCATCAAAATGACAATTTAGCTTCCTCTAATCCCCACCCATTCTTCCTCCATTCATGGAACATGTGCTTGTATTTTAGTCTACAAACAAAGACCCTATAATACTAGAGAGAAGTATTGTGAAGCTTCAGTCAATAGACGGGTTTACTAATAGATGCAAATTTTATGCATATCTTTAAAACAAAGGTTGTTCTTGACAGCCCTCAAACTTGCCCGAGGCTTGCCCGACGTAGCAACAAGTAATGTATGCGAACTGGATTCCAAGTATTGTAGTCTTATTATTATTAAACGGTTTCAGGAATACGTAACGTTTGGTAGCAGGAAATGCATATAAATTTGAATATATAAGTAGATAGATTTATGTATTATATATATATAAAGTGGAAATTTTTAAGAAGGATTGATGCTTTGAGGAAAACATGTAGAAAAGAGCGAATCTACAGCTATGTCATGTTCAACTAACAACGAGTGCGTGTCTCTGTGGAATTCCTTGAAATCTAATATCACAAATACTATTTGTTTCATACATATTGAATTTTATGGAATTTCAGTGGAAAGTTTTCAAGAAATTCAGCTTTTTGAGAAAAGTGGAATAGGCAAGCTTACTAATAAATTTTATGTATACCTCCAATGCAGACACTGTTCTTGACAACCCTATTAAAAGCCTGTCGAGGTTGTCAAACATCGTGATAAACAAGTATTGTACGCAAACTGTATTCCAAGTAGAGTATCATTGTTATTAAGTGAATATCATGTATTCGTACGTTCATTGGCAAGAAACGCTTGGTTAATCCACCTATAGCCCGATTAGATTTCATATGAGTTTATGACCCCATTTACACCAGCCGAAAAGGCCGGCCTCAGGCTGGCCTAAATTTCGGACCACCTCTGGAGGTAGTCTGAGGCCTCCAATTTTCCGGTGTAAACAGAAGGAGGCATCGGGCCTCCAATTTTGCATGATTTAATTGACATGAAAAGCCAGGAAATATAGGGATAGACAGAAAATGAAGATAGAATAAGCGATAAACAAAGAATAACATAAGGATAGACAAAAAATGAAGATAGAATAAGCGATAAACAAAGAATAACATAAGGATAAACAGAAAATGAAGAAAGAATAAGCGATTAACAAAGAATATCATAAGGATAGACAGAAAATGAGGATAGAATAAACGGAAAACAATGGATAACATAAAGATAGACGTACTGAGCGAGGATAGAATAAACAAAGTCAATAACCTAAGGATAGGAGTAACAGAAAAAGAAGGTCGGAAAATGGAAAATGAAAGTTGACATAGGGAAAACAAAAGAAAAAGAAAAGAAATTGAAACAATGGGAAGAGAATGAATAACATGCGGAGAAGGAACAAGAATACAAAACAGGTGGATAATAATGTAATAAAAGGAGGCCTAATTGCCGGCCCAATTCTTGGTGTAAACATACAAAATTGCGGTACTCGGGCCAGCCTAAATTGGAGGCCTGAGGCTGGCCTCGGGCCTCCTTTCTGGTGTGAATGGGGTCTATGTCACTGGCATGAAATAAGCTCCATTTACTTGGGTCTATGATTGCAGACTATGACCACACCTCCTTCAAAGTCCATATGCCATGTGCTAGTACTAGTATTGTCTAGGGACTTGTCCAGTTGAGGACCGAGTGTTCTGATAGCACCGACCTCAGCATATTCTCTTACACTGAACACACAGGGACTGCATAACACTCGACCACAGAGTCCTTACATAACGGTCTGATCTGTGTGGAGGTGCGATCAGAGGGATATACAGATCAGAGGGTTATGTAAAGACTCTGTGGTTGAGTGCTATGCAGTCCCTGTGTGTTCAGTGTTAGAGAATATGCGGAAGTGGGTGCTATCAGAACACACAGTCCTCAACTGGACTAGTGCTAGTATTGACTAGGGACCTGTTATGTAAGCAGACAGGATATCAGCATCAAGCCTGATCCATTATTTACAGATTACCCCTCAATAATACCCATTCACTTGGCGATTGACTTCCTACGAACAGCTGTTGGGTGATAAAAATAACTTTTTACTATTTTATAGCCTGCCACACCCACAATGCAGAGATGCCAACCGTTCAGGGAAGTGCATGAGGTCAAAATTGAAATGTGAACAACACAACAGCTGAACAAAAGTTCATGAGAGAAAACAAGATACATACACTCTAAAGCACTCA
>BQKZ01003183.1:61434-75817 GCA_036244855.1 Temnopleurus reevesii
TAATATCAAGAAAAATTTAAAACAAGGTATAAAACAAGCATGATTTCTTTTTAACCCTCTCAGTACCGGCTACTTTTTGAGAAAATCACAATTTGTATTTTCAATCCAATTTGTCAGAAAAGGAACTCAGACAATACCCCTACTGTTTGTATTCATTGGAAAGCTGCACTCTCTAGCTTTCCAATGGTACATAATAACAGAAGAGGGCAGTATATAGTGAAACAAGAGCAGATTCATTTTTGTTTGTTAACAGTGTTCACTGGCGCCAAAATGCGACTAAAGGAATGAGAGGGTTAATGCAAAACCTGACAAAGTGGAGCGCATATACACAAATATCTGTTGCGGGAAGTGGGTTTCCCGACTCACGTGACTGACTTGTTTACGGTGAAAACTGCATATTGCCATCTGCGATTATTAATTTTCTTTCATTGTAAGTGGCGAGAATTGTTAAGGTGTGGTCACACCGGCCAAGCGGAGCTGTAGCGGTCCTTTAGCGTAGTCTGCAAGTACAGACCCTAAGCTTTCTGTGTGAGCATGATGCAGAGTACAGTGTATGCAACTTTTCACTACTTGACGCACTGCATTGTTTTTGCCTTACCCGGCTGTAGGAAGGAACAATGCTGTGTGTGATGTAGTCACACAATGCATACCCTGTATTACGCTCTGCACAAGCACACACCTAAACACTAGGGTCTCTCCTATCAGAATAAATCCCTACCGCTAAAGGACCGCTACAGCTCCGTTTGGCTGGTGTGACCACACCTTTACTGTTTTTAACACCATTCTTATCTGGTTTTCAAAACACATGAGTGATAAATCTGTTCACCCCAAAGTGTGAAAATACCCTTTAGTGTGAATTTGCAGAGTTCTTTCATCTCATGGACTGCCATTTTACTACCCTTCAATCTCTTTGAAAAATGACTTTTCTAACCATACCCCCAAAGACCAAGACATAACACAAACCTGTGTGCAATAGCTTGGAAAAGAAATTTTGGTGTGTGTGCGTGTGTGTGTTTTGAGTCACAAGGAGCATTTGGAAGAGGCGATACTTTGTGGCCCGTATTCTGATAGCGAGGTTTAACTTAACCCGGGACTAAGTCATTGTTATTTAGACCCGGGCTACTCAAAAGTAAAACTAAGAGTCTAAATGACAATGACTTTACCCCTGGGTTAAGTTAAACCTCGCTATCGGAATACAGGCCTGTGGGTTTATTCATTGTCATCTTACTCGGCTGATAAATTTGGATTATCAAAGAATTACGCAATAGCGTATTTCGAGCGGCTAAATTTTGTGAATATCTCTGATATTACAATGTACTTATCAGCTCATTTAATGCTATTAAGAAATTCTCTGTATTCCAAGCGGATTAATGTATGTTATAAAAATTATTAAAAAGTCATGAACATTGGTAGGATTTCTTGCATGAGGGGTCAAAAAAAAAAATTCTTGCTACAAAGAATGGAAGTTAAAACCCTCAACCCTCAACCCCAGCCCACTTCCTTCCCCCCCCCCCCTATGCCCTTGGTTGTGTTGATTTTTGTAACCTTCAGGGGTTTTTTTTTATCATGAACCAATATTGAAACGCTGGGACCAAAGCATTGGTAATTTTCCTGCATTGTCAAATTGAAAATAATTTTGAACAGCATTACACAATCTGTTGCAGCCCCACGACGTGGGGGCGTCATGGTGTAGTGGTTCTGACTCTCGCCTTCCAATATGAGGGTCGTAGGTTTGAATCCTACCCCTGGCGTCAATTTCCTTCAGCAAGAAATTCATCCACATTGTGCTGCACTCAACCCAGGTGAGGTAAATGGGTACCGGTAGGAAGAAATTCCTAGAATGCAGTGAGCGCCAAATGGTAGCCATGCTATAGCCGGGTAATAATGCACAAAGCACTTAGAAACACTACGTCTTAAGCGCTATATAAATGTTGTGTATTATTATTATTATTATTATTATTATTTTTGAGGGAAATTGTGTTTTATCTGGCTATTTACGAGTGAGGCAGGGCACTGTCCTTCAATACATACAGTCAAACCTGTCTTAGCGGCCACCTGTATATAGCAGCCACCTGTCTATAGTGACCACCTTAATTGGTTCCCTCCAGACGAAATTGTATGTTATAGAACCTGTCTATAGAGGTCACCTGTCTACAGTGGCCACTTTTTCTGTTTCCCTTGGGTGGCCACTATAGACAGGTTTGATTGTAGTTTGATACTTGATTTTGCAGTCCCTGATTAGATTGTAGAATTCTGTTTGTGGAAGACAATGGACAACTTCACTGTTCACTGTAAACTGAAAGAACGAGGAAGTTTGGATAAATTAAAACAAATTCATTTAATAATAATGATAATGATAATAATTTGCATTTATAAAGCGCCTTTTCGTAAGATTCAAAGCGCATTTTAGGTAAGGTAGAAGAAATACAGAACAGGCAAACAAATGTATACATGTATAGAAATAACAGAATGAGAATACGCCAATTCAAGCATTAAAACACAAAACAAAATTTCCTTCCCTAATATCCTGCGGAGAAACAGGCATTGTGTAATCAATAGGGAAGCAAAATTCTTTTGTGTTTATGAATGTATTGTGAAGGCTTGACTGAAGTTGTTTTGGTTTTTTTCCGGATTCTTTTGCCCCTTCTGCCTACAGTCAGTACCTAACCCAGAAAAAAAATCCAGAATTCACAAAGGTGGTTGTTTACTTTTAGTCCGTGATCTAAACCAGGAGGGTGTTTCATCAAGATTTGTCGCAGAGACAATTAGTCAGCGCTGACAGGTTCTTTGATTGTGATTGGATGAAAAGCACTACCGCTGACAGTTGCTATGGGAACTGTCGGAAAATGTGTCCTTGTCGCTGCGACAAATCTTGATGAAACACCCCCTGGTTTAGACCATGGCATGGGTAAAAATGTTTACGTTACAGCGCTTGATGTAGCACAGTGAATGCCCCAAAGAATTTATTTCTTGAAAAAGCTTATTCGCCTACTAGCTGCACTGCTAAAGCCAGATTATTAATGCTGTAATTGTAGAGCGCTTCAATAGGGAATTCTTATGAAGAGTTGATGAGCGCTATATAAAAGCTTTTCATTATTATTATTATTAATGAAATGATCAAGCGCATTAATGCTTAAAGTTAAACCACCCCATGGTTTAAACCTGATAACAAAATAAACCCCAGCCAGAGTGTTCTGTAAGGATTTTAGAATAATCATCTCAAATATATCCTTCTCATTTTTATTCCCCCAGATCACCCCATCCACGCCCCGTCCAAATCTGACCCATTCGAGATGGAGCTGCCGGATGCGATCCGCTGCGAGATGAAGCTAATGGAAGGTGTCTTCAGGGTCTTCGAGGACCAGGAGAAACTAGAGAAGAATGAACCCATTGAGTTGGCCTATCCAGACCGGTCCACATTTCTCATCGATCACAACAAGATGTTGGCCTTGATTGCAAATGGACCTATGTAAGTACAGTCAATACTACTTTATAACCCAAATATTACAACCACCTGTCGATAAAGACCACTTTTCTTGATTCTCTAAAAGCAATTTACATGTAGATGAACCTGTCTATAGAGACCACCTGCTCTAGACCTGTTTTTTTATCTCCCTTGGGTTGTCTTTATAGACAGGTTTGACTGTATAGTTTCATGTTTATTCATTCATTTGTTTGTGGAAGCGTCATGGTGTAGTGTACCTGACTCTCGTCTTTCTACTAGAGGGTCGGCAGTTCGAATCCAACCATGGCGTTAATTTCCTTCAACAAGAAATATTGTCCTCACTATTGTACTCAACTCTGATGATGTGAATGGGTACCGACAGGAATTTATTTCTTTAAATGCAAGAGTGCCTACTTGTTAGCTACATGTTCAATGCGGTCCGGAGGTGATGACATATAACCCCACTGATACTATGAAACTTCTCATGTACAGTGTATGCTATGGCTGGATAATATTAATGTAATTCTAATGCGCAGTTGAGTTTATCCATATAGAGATTGTGCAATATATATCTACAATTTATTATTACTATAATAATTTCATATTCATTGAGAGAGACAGAGAAGAGAAAGAGAGAATAAGGGGTAGAGAAAATATAGAGAGATTTAGAGATCAAAATAGAGGTCTATTAGAGACAGATCTCAATATTTTATCTGATAGCTTTTAATGATGATAATAATAATAATGAAAATATAATAATAATGATAATGATAATAATAATAATAATAATAGTAGTAATAATAATAACAATAATAATAATGATAATGTATCTTATTTACCCAGGGTAGCCACTACAGTTCTTTGAACTGTTCTTCCAGCTGGCCCTGCAATAACATAAAACTATTATTACCCCAGTTTATTGGATTCTGACGTACAATGTCCCACTCCCTGGGGAGTATTCCAGCCGGATGCCTCAATTGAGGCACTCAATGCTAAATTGACCAGAATGGTCACTTATCTTAATAATGATAATAATAATAATAATAATGATAATAATGGTGGCTACTTGTGCCATCTCGTCCAATGCCATCTTGTCCAATGACTGTTTCGTCCAAACGCGCTTCGTCCAACATTACTTCATCTATAAACATTACATTCAATATTAAAACATTTCGTCCAATTGCTGCTTTGTCCAGTAACCAATTTGTCCAATATCCCGTTCGTCCAATAGCCATTTCATCCAATAACCATAAATGGCTATTGGACGAACAGGATATTGGACTAACTGATTATTGGACAAAGCGGATATTGGACAAAATGAATATTGGACAAAACGGTAATTGGACGACCTAATGTTAGACGACGCGCGTTTGGACGAAACGGTCATTGGACAAGATGGCATTGGACGAGATGGGGATAAACCCACAGGTCCACCTTATCAGTGCTCATGGCGCTGAAGACTTTTTACTCTCACGTATGTCTTCTTTTGTATGTTTTCTCCACAGTAAATCATTCTCCTACCGCCGCCTCTCATACTTGTCGTCAAAATTCCATCTCCACAACTTGCTGAACGAGATGAAAGAACTGGCTGCCCAGAAGACTGTTCCACATCGGGACTTCTACAACCTGCGAAAGGTAAGAATTGATTCCTGTTTTGCTTTTGGCCAATTTTATAACAATTCTTACAAGACAGGGTGTTGTTGTTACAAACTTGCAATCCATTGCAAATCTTACTGCAAAGTTGATACGTGTATTGCAAGTTGATACACATATTTTCACATGTGCACGATTGGCACTCTTTACGAGAAGTGCATGAAACAATGATTTTAGTTGTTGCTTGCTGATCAACTGGAAGTTGCAATTTATAACAAATGATCATTTATTCATGAAAAAGATGTTTTTGTTCAAGGGGTCCTGTATTATAAGCAAAATGCTGCTTCTTCAGGGTCCCAACTGTTTTATATTACTTGTACCTTTGTATATGATGTGATTTGTTTTTATATTGGTTAAATAAAGTCTAATTGAATTGAATTGAAGAAGGCAATTTATGGCCATACGAAATATGGCCCAGAATGCTATCTTCCTATACGGTTTTGTATCGGAACAAGCAGGATGTCAGGCTTTTCTTTGATGTTGATTTGTATGGCGACAATTCTTCCAATACTTGGGAGGTGTTGCTACAAATTAGCATTCATTGCAAATCAGTTGCAAGTTGATCGCATATTTTCATTCATTACAAGACGTGCATGAAAAAACGAATTTGATTGGCACGTGCCGATCAACTGCAACTTGCGATCATCGCAAGTTTGTAGCAGCACCCCATTTCAAATCCCTCGGCTCAAAGTACATAGATTATTACATTACACAACACCAGACTAACAGCAGCGGTTACCTGATCCCATTTTATCATATTTCTCTCTCACACTTTCTCCTTCTTCTTCTTCTTCTCCTCCTTCTTCTTGTTGCCCTTCTTTTTCCCCACTTTTCCTCTCCTTATTCTCCCTCTTCTTTGTTGTAATCAACACATTTTTCTTCCTTTCCTTCATATTCTTCTCCCTATTTTTCCATCTTGTATTCCTCCTTTCCTTTGCCTTCTTTTCTTCCTCTTCTTCTTCATCTTTCTTTTTTTATGTTTATTGATGTTTTTGTGTTATTGATATTAGTATCATTATTACTTTCACTAAATACTGTTATCGTTATTATTTTCACTAGTATGTCTATCTTAATTATCATTTTTTAATGTGTATGTATGATTTTCTTTTAGGTTGACACTCACGTCCACGCTGCATCGTGCATGAACCAGAAACGTCTTCTTCACTTCATCTAAAATAAGATGAAGACAGGCTTCTTCCTCTCCATTTCCCTCTTCTCCTCATCTTCCTCCATCTTCTTGTTCTTATTCTTCATCTTCCTCTTTTCTTCTTCTTCTTCTTCTTCTTTTCTCTCTCTTCTTCCTCTTCGCATTTTCTAATTTTTCTTCTTCGTCTTCTTCTTCTTCTTCTTCTCCTCCTTCTTCTTCTTCTTCATCCTCTTCCTACTCTTCCTCTTCTTTTTTGTCATCTCCTTCTCCTCTGAATTCTTTGTAACATTCCTCTTCCCCTTCATACTGTTCCTACTTTTTTCTTTTTCTTCCTCATCTGCTTTTCCTATTTACATTGATTTTTTTAAAATTATTGTCATTATTACTATTGTATTTATATCAATATTGCTATTCTTTTTATTTTGATTACTATCTTTTAATAGTGTACATTTGCTTTTTATTTCAGGTTGACACTCATGTCTACGCTGCATCGTGCATGAACCAGAAACATCTTCTCCGATTCATTAAACAGAAAAATAAGAAAAAGTCTTCTTCCTCTCCATTTCCCTCTTCTCCTCTTCTTGTTCTTATTCTTCATCTTCCTCTTTTCTTCTTCTTCTTTCTCTTACTCTTCCTTTTCTTTGTCTTCCTCCTTCTCTTCTTCCCTTTTTTCCATTTTTTCTTTTTCCTCCCTCTTCTTTTTTGTCATCTCCCTTTTCTTCCTCATCTTCATATTCCTCACCCTATCCTTCCATTCATCTTGTTTTCTTTTTCCCCTGCACCTTCTTTCCTTCTTCTTCATCTACGTCTATTCATCTCCCTTTTCTCCTTCCTCTTCTTCTTCATTTTCTTTTCTAATGTTAATTGATTTTTATCATTATTATTATTATCATTCTTTACTATTACTTTTATCTTTGTCATTATTTCTATTATACAGTGTATCTAGTATTAAATAGTATTTTACAGCTGCTAAATTTTGGTTTCTATTCAGGTTGACACTCACGTCCACGCTGCATCGTGCATGAACCAGAAACATCTTCTCCGATTCATCAAAAAGAAGATGAAGACGGAAGCTTCGAGGGAGGTCTGCTTTGACAAGAAACTAGGACGACCTTTGACCCTCAAGGAGGTAAGTTGTATGTGTATTTGCATATATTTTGCACAGGTGTATATGTAAAAGAAATATCTCTGAGAAAAAGAGAAAGAAATATAATTGGAATAATTGTTGCCTAATCACAACATGGATTAACACTGATTCAATTGAAATTTAATGTAAAGTACTTTTTTTCTTAAATCATTTATCTATCTATTTCTTTAATTGATTTTTATTTCAGTAAAGTTGTCTAGTCAGTGATCAAAAACCACTGTTTAGTGCTAATTATTCTAATTTGAATGAAAAAAAATGATATCTTAACATAAACTTCTACAATACTTACATAGACCAGGGCGGTGTTTCAACAAGTCGTTCTTAAAGTTACGCACGACTGTAAGAAAGACTGGAGTACGTTAACAGGTCGAATACTCGTAAGATTATCGATCATTCAGCACAAGAACTGGTACCAGTCATGCGTAGAGTCGTTTTTAAAGTCTTTCTTAACTCGGTGAAACACCGCCCAGTACTGTTTAATTTGATCATAATTTTTGTCGTTTTTGCAGGTGTTTGACAGCATGAATCTGAATGCGTACGACATGAATGTTGACATGTTGGACGTCCATGCGGTAAGTTTTCCTTCCTCTATCAATATCTGTGCGCCGAACTGTTCAAAACGGCTAATCAAAATGACCACAATGTCCAATATAAACCTAATTTTTTTTCATAAAGTTTCTGGATTTTTTTTTTAATTACTCCTAACTTCCTAGAAATGTTGGTCTTTTCTTGTAAATTACGATATTTTTGGCCTGTAATATAAAAGATGCAATAAAACTAAAGACAAATATTAATCATAAGTCTATGGTAAAACATGTACTGCAGAGATTTGAATCATTTTTAATCTATTGTATCTCTTTTATGTTAAGGCCCATGATATGATCAATTTTTGCAAATAATGGTATCTCTTTGGTATGCGCTTTCCCATAGACTTATGATTATATTTATTTAAGTCTAATTGGATCTTTTATATTACAGGCCCCTTATCAAATGAATGATTCATGCGCATAAGCAGAAATTGAAATCAAAGTCCAAACATAAAAATAGTATTCTTATTCCTCCAGTGCATAAGTAAGCTGTGTATCATTTTGTTTTTATCATAATCTGTTTTTTATGATAGGATCGTAACACGTTTCATCGCTTTGACAAGTTCAACTCCAAGTACAACCCGATCGGAGAGAGCAAACTGAGAGAGATCTTCATCAAGACAGACAACTTCATCGAAGGAGAATACTTTGCACAACTGATCAAGGCAAGTAAAGAAAGTTAGCGCGTTGAGTGAAATCAAAAGGAACCCAATAGAGTACCAACTTCTATTTACAAGCCACATGTCAACATTTTCATCGTAACGTTAATGAACATGAACATTTAATGCCCGATCATTTGTGTGTATTGGAATAAAAAGATTATATTAAACTCAAGCCTGAAAGATCATATGCAACTCAATTTTCGAACACTCAGAACCGTGTGTAAACCATGGCACATTGGGTTAAAGAATTTATCTACCAGGGGCTGATTGCTCGAAATGGTCTTAGCTATCCTCTTAAAGGCATCTTACATTCTTGTACCACCCTCTTAACATAGTCGTATCGACGCTAATATCTATGTCACGAAGATGGCACAAGAAGTCAAGGCAACTTAGCATGGAGAGGATAGCTAAGACCATTTTGAGCAATCGGCCTCTGCTGGTGGTTTATTAATTGTCAGTGTTAAGTCACCTGTATCTTGAAATATCCAGGACCATGAGCTTATGATCCATCAACTAATGAAAATTGAGGTGATTCCTGTTTTGACCAAAGTTTTAGAATAATGAACGCAGTCCTGGTTGAATCAGCTAAATTCTTAATTTGGTCCTGAGCAGTGTTAAGGCCACTGCACACTAGACGATTTTTAGTCTTAAGACCTTAAGACCGGGGGTATGATGTCACCATTTGACTTGTCGGAGGCAAAACAGCCGACCTTAAGACCGAGGTCTTAAGGTTTTAGCATGTTCAATCTTTTTGAGGTCTCTTGCAACCTCTCCCAGCTCAGCCGCCCCATCACACTGGCACGGCCTCCCACTCCACACACAACAGCATCGCTCGAAAATTGCTCATTAAAATGTTGATGATTTGTTATTTAATAGTAAATTCAAACTCTTCAAACGCTCTTCAAACAAACAACAGCTCACAGTTCAAAAGACAAATTTATCCGTGGGAGAGAAGGCATTTTCTGCATCAGCTCCATTTCTGTGGAATGCTCTCCCACTGGGGATCCGATCAGCAAGCTCGCTCGAAACCTTCAAAAAACATCTAAAATCCTATTTGTTTCTGTCATATTTTTGTTAATATTTGTAATCACACATAATCACAAATCCATATCTTTCTGTTGTATAACTGTATCCCTCTGCACCTCGGAATAGTTTACCTAGATAGATGGTGCATTACAAATGCTGTGTTTATTATTATTATTATAAATCCATTATCATTAGCTGCAATCATGAATTTTATTTCTTGATTTTTGATGACACTGTCAAATATGTTGAACTTTCGACTTATCACGCTACGTGTTGCGATAATTAAAATTAATCGATAATTAATGTTAAGATATTGGTATCGGCTTCTGGGTCGTAAGGTATTTGGTCGCGTAGTGTGCGATGTCAGGTCGTAAAGTCTGGTCGCAAGGTCTTAAGGTCGTACAACTAAAAATCATGTAGTGTGCGGTGGCCTTTAGTCATTGCTTTTAATCCAGATAACATTAGAATTTAGATATTGACTGTGGGCTATTCCATTTATCCGCAGGAGGTAGCAGCAGACTTGGAAGAGTCCAAGTACCAGAATGCAGAGTATCGTCTCTCGATCTACGGGCGGAACAGAAAAGAATGGGACAATCTTGCCAAGTGGGCCGTAAAACATCATGTCTACTCGGACAACATCCGATGGCTCATACAAGTACCCAGGCTCTAGTGAGTGATATGTAATCTTTTTAATCTTTAACCCTATTCCAACTGGGGGGGGGGGTCAATTTGACCCCCCCCCCCCACAAATTTTGTGATCGCGCCGCCGCGCAAAATTTTTTCACCACGAGACTCGCTGACTTTTTACTTTCAAGTCTTGCGCAACTTTTAAGACTATTTTCGCGAAAATCGGGCGTATGGTTACGTCGCCGCGCCACTTTTTGTACATGCATGTCAGACCGAAAATCGCTCAAAAACGTGATTTTGTGTACAAAGTCAATGTAAATTGGGATTTCAGTCTGAATTCATAAAGATGTAGTTATTTTCAATTTTATGGGTTATAATTAATTCATTTTAGCATAAATATGCTTCAAAAATGTTCTGCAATAAATTTCATCCAAAAAACAATAGAAAACAAAAGGTCGAAAAAACAAAGAAATACATAAGAAATTCATAAAACAATAAAAAACATAAGAAATACCTTGTCACACCAAATTTTTTTCCAAGTAGTATTGTGAGGAATAATATGGAGAATATTCATACCAAAAATGAGCTTTCTAGGAGCTTCAATGAGTGAAATAGAACAGAAAATAATATTTCATGCACAAATTTGCATAATTAATTAATTAAAAATAGAAATCATAAATTTTCAGAAAATCAAACTATACAGTCATGTAGTTTACACTCTACACTATGCGCGTGCAAAATTTCGCGGCGATCGCGCGATCCACGGCCGAGATCTGAAGGGGGGGTCAAATTGACCCCCCCCCAGTATAAACTTGGTCTGAAAAAGCCCAGTTAAAATAGGGTTAAATTGGCAGCACAATGACATTGAAGTTAAAGATCCATTTTCCAGGTTTTGTTTCCCTTTCTTACAATTAGAATTAATGGAGTAATTGAAGTTATCTCAAAATTACCGTCCAATTTTATTGGTGCCAATTTGAGAAATAAAAGTTTCTCAATTTTTACAATTTCTTTCAATAATGGGATAAAATTTTCAAGTTAATTATCAAGTTAAACTCCTGAATGAGTAAAACAATCTTGCCAAGTGGGCCGTCAAACATGATGATCCAACAGACAACATCCGATGGCTTTAGAAGTGTCCAAGCTCTAGTGAGTGATGTTACATTATTTTTGGTACAGTGAAACCTCATTATAATGAGGACCTTAAAAACATTAAAAAACGCCTGGTTGTAATAGGAATCTTGTTACACCATGATAAAGAAATAAAATACTGTACAGGCTGAAATTATTATTTTTGTGGGGGTATTTTTTTCGAATTTCGCTACCATTAATTTGCTAACAATAAAATATAGATGTGTTTAAAATGATTATCAAAATTGTTAATATAGTAAGCTGTTGATATGTAAATATGTCTACAATTTAAATTTAGTCAGTTTGCCAAAAGTTTTGTCATAATATTTGCTTTTACAATGATATAAAGAGGGACCAGCAAAATTACTTTGTTATATCATATATCTTGCTATATCTAATCTCGTCATAAAGTGGATTCGCAGTATTCAGGTGTTTTTTTAGATGAATGGTTCCATATTGTTGATGTGATACATTATCAGAAATTGATTCTGGCTGCTGCAGTATTTTAACTTGAGATTAACTTGAGGTCCATAGGTTTTAAGATACAGCATACCTTGTGCAGAAAAAGACAGGAATTCCTGACAAACAATGTCAAGTTTAATATTATAAAATAATTCATTTCCTCTCCACTTTATTTATCACATAAAGTGATGTGTACAAGTCCAATAAGCTGGTATCCAACTTTGGAGAGCTCCTGGAGAACCTCTTCCTCCCGCTCTTTGAAGTGACGAGGGATCCAAGCTCTCATCCTGACCTTCACAAGTTCCTGAAATATGTGAGTATTAACTAGAGGGTTCAATTCAATGTGGAATCGATGGTTTGGTGATGATGATGATGATGATGATGATGATGGTATCCAACTTTGGAGAGCTTCTGGAGAACCTCTTCCTCCCGCTCTTTGAAGTGACGAGAGATCCAAGCTCTCATCCTGACCTTCACAAATTCCTGAAATATGTGAGTATTAACTAAAGTGTTTAATTCAATGTGGAATCGATGGTTTGGTGGTGATGATGATGATGATGATGATGATGATGATGATGATGGTATCCAACTTTGGAGAGCTCCTGGAGAACCTCTTCCTCCCGCTCTTTGAAGTGACGAGGGATCCAAGCTCTCATCATGACCTTCACAAGTTCCTGAAATATGTGAGTATTAACTAGAGGGTTCAATTCAATGTGGAATTGATTGTGGAATTGATGGTTTGGTGATGATGATGATGATGATGATGATGATGATGGTATCCAACTTTGGAGAGCTCCTGGAGAACCTCTTCCTCCCGCTCTTTGAAGTGACGAGAGATCCAAGCTCTCATCCTGACCTTCACAAGTTCCTGAAATATGTGAGTATCAACTAGAGGGTTCAATTCAATGTGGAATCGATGGTTTGGTGATGATGATGATTATGATGATGATGATGGTGATGATGATGATGATGATAATGATGATGGGAGTAGTGGTGACAATGATGATGGTGATAGTGATGATGGTGGTGGTGGTGGTGATGATGATGATTATGATGATGGTGATGGTTATGATGGTGATAGTGATGAAAATGGTGGTGATGATGATGTCGAGGAGGATTATGATGATGAAAATGGTGGTGATGGTGATGATGAGAATGATGATGGTGGTGGTGATGATGATGATAATACATTTGTGATGATGTATTCGAAGTGATATCCAAAGCTCTCATTCTGATCTTCACAAGTTCCTATATGAGTATCCATCTGATGATTGTAGTGGTGGTGGTGATGATGTTGGAAGGGAAGTTGGCATTGATGATGATGATGATGATGGTGGTGGTGGTGATAATGATGATAGTAGTGATGGTGGTGGTGATGATGATGATAATGATGACAATGATAATGGTGATCTATGGGGTGGTGGTGATAATGATGGTGATGTTGGTGGTTATAGTGATGATGATGATGATGACGATGATGAATATATTAGTACTTTGAATGATGGTATTATCCTAAGATAACGATGATCATTATTATAATGATATTCATGATAATGGTTTATGATGATGATGATGGTGCTGATGATGATAGAGGTGATAATAATGATGGTAGTGATGGTGGTGATGATGATGATGATGACGATGATAATGGTGATAATGATGATCTATGGGGTGGTGGTGATAATGATGGTGATGTTGGTAGTTATAGTAATGATGATGATAATAATGGTGATGATGATGATAATGAAGATGATGATTGTGGTGATGATGATGATGATGAGGATGAGGATGATAATCATGATTGTGGTGGTGGTGGTGGTGATAATGATAATGATGGTGACGATGGTGATGTAGATTTTGATGATTACAATATGGATAATGATGATAATGATGGTGGTGGTGGTTATGATGATGATGTTGGTGATCGTGGTGCTAATGGGAATAATAATGATGATGATGATGATGATGTGCTGATGATAATGATGATGATGATGAGGAGGAGGAGGAGGATGGTGATGAAGAAAATTGTGATAATGGCGATGATGATTATGACGATGATGATGATGAGGAGGAGGAGCAGGAGGAGATGATGGAAAAAGAGCAGTTGGTTGGAGGAAGAGGATGTAGATGGAGAAGTTCAAGTTGAAATAACAAGAGGATAATTTTATGTTTATATGTTTGTAAATATGCTTGTATTCATTATTCTAAGATGAACAATAAAGTATGTTATTTATTTTTTAAAAATGTCACCATGATCAATAAGGCATGATAACTTAATGGCATTTTCCTCTCCTCACCCATCTTCCTATGCATTGTAGGTATCTGGCTTCGACAGTGTGGACGACGAATCAAAGCCGGAGGATATCGTCTTCTCAGCCGACAGCCCTGAGCCTGAGAACTGGAACGGCAAAGACAACCCCCCATACAGCTACTACATCTACTACATGTATTCCAACATTGTTGTCCTCAACAATTTCAGAAGGTAAGAAACATAATTAT
>BQKZ01003184.1:50716-62661 GCA_036244855.1 Temnopleurus reevesii
TAGCCAATCACAAGCTCGAGCTGAACTACGTCATAGGCGTGCGAGGTTGACCACCTCGCTCGCGAGATGGCGCTAGACAACCGCCACGTTGGAGCTGTGAGTTTACCAAATTTGAGATTCTGCGAATACGTAAGTGCAACATTAAATCATTCCTTTGACATTTTTAACAAATTTTCACACCCTGATTTATTATGAAATGAACTAGTGTATTATGGTTGTTTGTTACCACCCGTTTTTTTTAAATAAATGTGTGCAATAATGAGAATATTACCATACTTTTCAGGGTGAGACTTGTTAAATTTCTAGCTGACTACACAAATTTAAGGGTGTGGGACTGTAATTTAGTCGGCCTTACATAGACTTGTGTAGCAATTGAGCAAATATTCAATTTGTTTAATATCTTTATTTCACACTCAACTGCACATTTTGTGAAAATGCAAAGTTAAAGGCAAACCTGGAGAATAGCGGCCAGATGCGCACGATGTATCAATTTGTGTACAATCCTATATATGCAATGGAACTTGGAAGCATGCGGTAGCGTCCACGATAATTTTGCACCATATTCGACCAACAAAAGTTGGCTCAAGTTTACACTTGTTAACACGAAAATAGATTAAATATTCAACGAATTTCATGAAATATGGATAATGGAAGAAGGAAGGGGAAAGAAATAACATTTATTGTAAAACTATTATTCTGTTTATATAGAAATTTTAGAATGTAATAAAAGTCGCTTTTTTTTTACTTGTTTTACATGTTATATGGATGGTTACCTGTGTGTATTTTGGACTTCTGCCGCCGATGTTTGCAATTTTTACATGGCGTGTGTACGCAATCTGGTCGCTATTCTCGGGGTTTGCCAAGTTAAATCTTTAGAAAAAAGGGGTGGGTGTTTCTGGTGCAATATATTTAAATTATTAGTTTCTAGTCACGCCCCTTCCACTTTTTTTGTGACAGCTGCTATTTCTTATTAATTGCCTTCGCAGAGCATATTTTTTTTTTCTGATCGAGAGAAGAGAGAAAACAGTCAAGATGACGTCCGCTTTAGAGCTACCATGCTACACTCTCATTAACATGAACATGGATGTGGAGCCGCCGAATGAGATGCAGCTCAAATCAGATATAGGTAAGAAAAAAATCATCTTGTCAATTTATTTCCAGAATGAGTCTGTCATCCATGATTGATGATGTCAGTCAAATTAGTGACATTGATGTGCGCCATAATTGTGCCATTGTCTGTGAAAGAAAAAGTGATGGATATTGCTAGAAAGTAACGATCAGGTGTAAGCTGTATTTAATTGGTATTAGTAAACTGAAAGTCATCATTTCATTTGTGGCTGGTTGATTGAAAGCACAGAACAAATCGATGCAAATGAAAATACATTTTTCAATTTGCAAATGATTGGTAATCAGATTTGACCTTCTGATATAATTCTAAAATTGTAAATATTTTTTTGTACAGGTAATTAATAGTTCTGCATAAGTCAAAACTCTTGGGATCTCAGAAATTGCTCTGACTTGGGAGATTATTTGACTTTATTTCATATAAATGATAGTAATAATAATTACAATAGGCCCATTTATACAGCGCAATCACTATATGCATACTACTGCCCTTGATACTAGGTACCATATTATTACCCTGGCTATAACTGCAGAGCAATACAGGTAGGAGCTCAAGCATTCCAAGGAATAAATTCCTGCTAGGCGCCCATTAACCTGACTTGGGTTGAGTGCAGTACAGCTTGGGTGAATTTCTCACTGAAGGAAATTAACGTCATGGGTGGGACTCGAACTGCTGACTTCCTGCTTGAAAGGCGAGAGTCAGAATCACTACACCACGACCCTTCCAATCTTCTAATTTGTTTGATCTTCTTTTTTTTTCAAACAGAGAAAGGAGATACAAAGACAAAGACAGAAGCTCTGAAGAAGCTCATTTACATGATCCTGAATGGAGAGAAATTTCCTGGTATTCTGATGCATGTCATTAGATTTCTTCTCCCTAACAAGGTTGGTCTCGATTATACTGCTTAAAGGGGAACAAACCCCTGGAATTATCGTGAATGAAGAAAAATCAAATGAACAATATGTGACAATTTGAGCAAAATCGGACAACTCGTTCAAAAGTTATGAATTTTCAAACTCACAGGGATTTTACGATCACTGCCGCTCTTCGGGATCCGTGCGATCGGCAAAACCGATTGAATATGTGACGTCATGTCGGACAATGCCTCATTCACTTCGTACATAGAATTTTTAAGAATAGATTAATATAAGATTTAGATTAAGGTGGAAACATCATTCTTCTCAAAATACATGCAGAATCAATACAAAAATAATATACCCCAACCGCAACCTGGCATTTTGTTTACTTTTCCGAAAAAAGGAGAAAATGTGAAATTTTGTTTACAGAGTAAATAAGGAGTGGTCCGACATTACGTCACAGATTCCGTCTAATTTGCCGATCGCACGGATCCCCATGAGCAGTAGGGATCGTTTCATCTCTGGGAATTTGAAAATTCATAACTTTTGAACGGTTTGTCCGATTTTGCTCAAATTTTCAGTTTGTTCGTTTGATTTCCTTCATTTAATGAAAGCATGATAATTCCAGGGGTTGGTTTCCCTTTAAAAATTTGCGATCATTGCTGAGATTTTTTAAACACCACTATTTTAGCAAGTTTTATTACTGTCATTTCAGGCCTTTGAGTGAAAAGAGGGAATTGCCTGACTTACCTCATGATGTATGCCATCAATTATTTAAAAAGCTGATTGGGGTTCTGATTCATAGAGCTGTTCGTTCATGTTATTTCAAGCAAATCCGTGAAATTTTACCTGTGCATAGAGCAGGGTGTAAACTACAACACTTTACAAAACTGTATAGTTAGACTTTCAGAATATTCATCATTTCTAATGTAAGTACCGGTAATTAATTGTGCAAATTTATGCACACAGTCACTATTCTTGCTCTATTTCACCCAGTAAAGTTCTAAGGAGGCTCAATTTTAGTGTGAACGGTCCTTAATTGGCAGTCGAGACTTGCTTTGGAATCTAGTTTACTGGAAGCAGACGTTGTTTAGGAGATGTATGATAAACTGGGTCATTTTCATTATAAATCAGTTTTCACATTGTACCTTTTTTGTTATTTCATTCTCCATCTGTATCCACATTACACCTTGTATTTTCTTTCATTTTCTATCAGGACCACACAATCAAGAAATTGCTTCTGATTTTCTGGGAGATAGTTCCCAAGACACACCCCGACGGCAAACTTCTACAAGAGATGATCCTTGTTTGTGATGCTTACAGAAAGGTGGGTGCAGAATAATACAATGAAATATAGGTTTTATCACACTTCGGGGTGTTGTTCGAAAGTTACATTTGATCAGAAGTTGCAGTTGGTCGGAATATGCCAATAAAAGTCATTGTTTTATGCGCGTCTTGTTAGAACGCGCATACCGTGCCTGAATGAAAATTAGTGTAACATTTTGCAACTCATTTGCAATTTGCGATCAATTGTGACTTTTGAGCAACACCCGCTTAGTGTATTGCTGATTTTCTGAGAGATTGTTCCCAAGACACACCCTGACGGCAAACTTCTACAAGAGATGATTCTGGTTTGTGATGCTTACAGAAAGGTAGGCACAAAATGATACTAAAAACATTAAATTTATCATCAAACTTAAATATGATGCTGATTTTCAGGGAGATCTTTCCCAAGACACATCCCGATGGCAAACTTCTACAAGAGATGATCCTTGTTTGTTGATTGGAATGTGCCAATAAAAATCAATGTTTCCTGTGCGTCTTGTTAAAAAGCGTATACCGTGTCTGAATGAAAATGAGTGTAACATTTTGCAACTCATTTTGCAATTTGCAATCAATTGCGACTTTTGAGCAACACCCGGTTAATGTATTGCTGATTTTCTGAGAGATTGTTCCCAAGACACACCCTGATGGCAAACTTCTACAAGAGATGATTCTGGTTTGTGATGCTTACAGAAAGGTAGGTATCCACCCACCCAGGATTGGGCCACCAGGGGGTGAACATAATCTTTTGATTGCCCTTGAATGCCTTTTCTATTTTAATACTTTGGTCGGCCAGAAAAAGATTTCAATTTTATAAAAATATAATTTACACAATTCATGAGGGACAAAAGACTTGAAAGGGAGTGACAACCCAAAGCGCATTTGAAGATGGGTTGTCGGGTTGTAATACACATTTTCATCTATAACTTTAACCTGTTAGTTTTTCAATGTGAGTGAAGAGTTTACATATCTGATCCAAACTGGAACATTTGCTTAAATCAAATTATTCAACATGAATACTGGCCTGCTTCACTGGCTGTAGTGGTAAATTAGTTTGGTTTCCTCAAGACTTTATTAAATTTAAATGGTATCATATATAAATGGATCTTTGCATTTTTTCAGGATCTCCAACATCCCAACGAGTTCATCCGCGGCTCCACTCTGCGCTTCCTCTGCAAGCTGAAGGAGGCGGAGCTTCTTGAACCATTGATGCCCGCCATTAGGGCGTGTCTTGAGCATCGCCATAGTTACGTGAGACGCAATGCTGTTCTGGCCATCTTCACAATTTACAAGTTAGTTCTAAAATCTTTGCAGATCGCTAATATTGATTTGGACAAATTTGAAAGTTAGCTAAGGGAATCTTAGCAGGTACAAGCCAAAGACCATGCTTTTATACTGAAAGACCACTGGAATGTGGTGATGCATGTTTTTTTTTTACAGAAACCATGAACATTTTTAACATGGAGGTTTTTTGGCCGACCTGGAAAAATTCTATGTCAATCACAGTAAATATTTTACTACTTAAAGACCTCCCTCTCCTCTGTCTATTTCTCTTCTGGTACTTTAAGTGGTAATTTTTTCAGCACTTGTAAGAAATGTATATGTGAAATTCTTTGTTAGGTTTGATGTCAATTTATTTGTTTGATTTTAGAATTTGAGTTTTGGCTGTTCTAGATTGATTCACAAAAATTAGAAACCTTGATGGATTTTTTGAAAGGGTGCAACACAGTGCACTCTTCATGGATATCAAATTCCAAATAATATTTTATCACATGTTTTTGTTTTTCATTCTTTCTATTCTTTAGGAGCTTTGACACACTGATCCCTGATGCACCAGAGCTTATCCACAACTTCCTTGAGCAGGAGCAGGATGCTTCCAGCAAGAGGAATGCCTTTATGATGTTGATACATGTCGATCAGGTAAGAATTGGAGCAGCAAACTATCAAAATCATATTTGGTTGTAGGAGCAATAAGATCATGCATTTGATGCTTCCATTCCTTCATAATATTGATACATCTAGATCCATTGGCCCGTATTCCGATAGCGAGGTTTAAGTTAACCCTGGTCTAAGGAGCAGCGAACTTTATGTTTGCTTTGTATGACAAACACACATGTATTTTACAAATACAAATCGGATTAGCATCATGTTAGCAATGAAAATAACATGATGTCAAGTATAATACTTCACGCTACAACGAGTTATCTTTCTTGGAAATGTGAGTGGTCCTGAAAAGGACCTACCCACTCTCGACGTTTCGATGAGCATGTTCTCATCGTTTTCAAGGGAACATGCTCATCGAAACGTCAGGACCACTCACATTTCCAAGAAAGGTAACTCGTTGCACCGTGAAGCATTATTCCCATCATTCTTCCACGAGTGAAACCTTCAAACAATATATGATGTCAAGTAGTTAAGCAGAGACTGAAATACTAGTGAAACGCATCATTTTAGAGGCATTTTTGTCGAATTGTTTTGTATTGTAATCTTCTTTCTAATTTCCAAGACTAAGGGGGTGTTGCTCAAAATCAACTGCAATTCAACGGCAACTTTGCTAATTGTAGCGCGCGTTTTTATTCGCGCACGGTATGCGCATTTAATAAGACGCGCGTGAAACAAAATTTTGATTGGCCCGTTCCGATCAACTGCAACTTCCGATCAATTGCAACTTTTGAGCAACACCCCCTAAAACTTCAAAAAAGATTTTCTGTATGTGTGAAGTACACTAAAGTATGTGTCAGGATCTACCTATGCCTTTCTCTTTGAATCAATTCTATTCTTCATATGTATTTCTAAAGGTAGAAAACCACATTTGCACACATTACGGTTATGCTTACAACCTGTTGTGTACCTCAGATATGCCAAAATAATAACCTCTATGAAGTATTTTGGTCGAATGTAGTCCAGAATATTTAATTCAAATAAAAATCTACTCTTATCATAATTCATCTTGACACCAACGGTATCGCGCTACTCCTAGCGTATTCCGGTACCACACACACTTACACAAAACATAAGAGCACATACAGAGCGCACTTCAATACACTGCCACACCATGCGGAATACGCATTGAGAGAGACTCTTGCACCCATTGGTCAACAAGGGGTCATCGGCTGTTTTGAATTTTGAACGCACAGTGAATTAATTCGAGGCCTGAATAGAAGAATTATTATTGGAATAACTATAAATGCGCCTATCATGACCAATCTTTGTGCTTAATTGATTGGTGATAAGTTCTAACATTTAGTACTCTTCAACATAACACAACAATCTTGGAAAGTCAAAGTCAAAGTCATTGGTGATAAGTTCTAACATTTAGTACTCTTCAACATAACACAACAATCTTGGAAAGTCAAATTTTAGGCTGCAAAAGAAGTATTCTACCTTTAAAGAAATCAATTCTTAAATAAAATCTAAATTTGATTATCAATGTTTTGTAAAACGCATATAGAATTTTGCAAACGATTATGCGCTATGTAAATTTAAAGTACAATTATTGATATTATTTGAACTGTCCTGTTAATTGCTTTATGTGAACTCATTTTTTTTGTATTCTAACTATATTATTATTTTTTTTTTTTGCAGGAGCGAGCCCTGGACTATCTGAGCACCTGCATTGATCAAATTCACTCCTTCAATGATATTCTACAGCTTGTCATTGTTGAACTTGTCTACAAGGTATTTACTGAATATTCTTGTTGATTTTGCAAGCCACCTCTCAAGTTGACTTCGGATGATCATGAATACACAATAAATGCATGGGGAACATACTGCCTTTTTATTTATTCTAGAGTATGCAAAGATTGAATACAGTTGGGTCTCTTATATCTAGATCACTCTATTATTTGGACGCACACTAGGCATGGCTGACATAGTCAAGAATCAAAATAAAATTAAGCTGATTGAGCCATTGCAATGATCATTCTTCCAACCCTTATGCCAAAACAGGAAGTACCTGAATCTTATAATTTTGTTGGTCCTGTATATTTCATGATACAAGTGATCACTGATTACTTATTAGCGACCGGCAGGTTGCATAAGCCTCTACAGATATTTTGAGTTTGTAAGACATTAAAAAATCCCATTCATTTAGACCTATTTGCATTGATTTTGCATTATTATCTGTATGCTCTGAATTTACGGTCTGAAGGGTAGCTGCTATGGATTCGGTTTTTATTCTATCTTCCCTTGCATTTTTTGTCACATCAGGGTGCTACAAGAATTTTTTTTCACCAGTTGCCATGTCGGGCAACCAAGTTTTCCAATCATTTGCCCGAACAAGGTTTGTTTTGCCCAAAATTGATGGCCAATGTAAATTTAGATATAGAGGAAAACTAGTATAAAATTGTTAGTTGCCCAATTGGGCAAGTGACAATTTCATTTACCCGACATAAGCCCGACAGCTTAATTTTGTTGCCCCGGGCATGCAGGCAAGTGGGTTTGTAGCGCCCTGCACATGCATGTAGGTCTTTCATATCAACCAACCATAACAATCCATTGGTTCATCTGTTGCATGTTCAACCTAATCCAGTCTGGCAGTATGCTATTATGCTGAGCACTAGTTATTTTGTGATTCAATCTTTCATTCTCTCTCTCTTTCCCTCTCTACCGTATTCCTCCATAGGTCTGTCACACCAACCCATCAGAACGTGCGCGGTTCATTCGTTGTATCTACAACCTACTGCAGTCATCAAGTCCCGCTGTGCGCTACGAGGCTGCAGGGACATTGGTAACACTGTCCAGCGCACCAACAGCCGTCAAGGTAATAATTGATGCTGAGATGTCAACCTAAAATTACATTTCTAACAAATTATACTTGAAAAGAGGTTCAATGGACATCAGTAATTATTCAAAATGCAAAAGAAGTGGTGGCTGAAGTAGAAATATAGATGAATAAGTATAATTTTGCACCTGTGATATTTCATCTTAAAGTATAAATTAAATGTAAATCCGAGCCATGATTAAGATCTGAATTGACAATGCCCCCTCATGATCTTACAGCAGTTTGTTGCAAAATCTATAGATAAACCATCTTTATTTCAATCATATAAAGAAGTCACGTGAATAAGATATCCAGGGGGGTGTTTCATCAAGATTTGTCGCAGAGACAATCGGTCAGCGCTGACAAATTCCTTGATTGTGATTGGATGAAAAGCACTATCGCTGACAGTTGCTATGGGAACTGTTGGAAAGTGACTCCTTGTGGCTGCGACAAATCTTGATGAAACACCCCCCGGGTCCTCCGTGAAGAAAAATGACACAAAATCAACTCAATTGATGTGAGGCATGGTTTTAAGGTTCCATTAATGTGTTTTCATGAAATATGAGAAACATGAAAGTTCGTATGACTACGATATTGACAAATTTTCCCAAAATATACAATTTTATTCATTTTCAGGCTGCCGCATCTTGCTACATCGATCTGATCATCAAGGAAAGTGACAACAATGTTAAGCTCATCGTTCTCGATCGTCTCATCGGCCTCAAGGATACTCCTGCTCATGAGAAAGTCCTTCAGGTAATTTGTTCTTACAGTTATTCCATTATTTTGCACTCATTTGTCAAATTCAGTACCTAGACAGGGCTTGATCTTTACTTTTCATTTAGGGAGCCAGACAGGCTCCTTAACTTTATTTTGGGGAGCCCGTATAAGTCTCAGGGAGCCCAGTTTTATCTTGTAATTTCAAGAAAATAATTTTATCAAAAAAGGTGGAGAGCCAGCCGGGCTCCCCAGATGATTTTCTAAGGAGCCCCTTGAAGTTAACTCATCCGTCGCCATGGGATCAAATCGGATTAGTCGATGGATCGCCAAGCGTGCCGATTGGCACAATACTACTTTTCAAAAAATCAATAGATTACGCCGCGCTCACGATCGTACATTGTGAATTTCTGACCTGTGTCAATTCATTACGGATTAAGCTTTCACATTAGCTTGTCGGAAATATAGCATTATATAGCAAGTTCAAAATGTTCTACAAAAAGGAGTGCCCTGTTTAACTCGCCCCAAGTTAGCCTGGCGCACGGGGGATTCTATAGCCGGCGCAGGAAGGGTTAAGGGGAGCCATTTGCCACCGGGCTCCCTTTAAAGTCGATAGATCACTTTTTTCTTCATTTATTTATAAAATGCTCACTGTCACAACTTATGTAGATGATAACAATTAAAAATTTATATTGATCATTTTGATAGTGCTTAAAACAAAGAATACCATAGGACTTTATGATTTAACAGTTGGAACAAAAATAACATGGTGCATTTGTGATCATGTTTGTATTCCTGAATTTGAAATTCAATGTGCATTAATATATGTGAAAATCAATGTTAAAGTTATTTAGGACTTTGACTGTTATTTCTTGATTCATTTGCTTATTTATCAGGAACTTGTGATGGACATCCTGCGTGTCTTGTCTGCGTCAGATCTGGAGGTCCGTCGGAAGACTTTGGATCTCGCTCTGGATCTCATCTCGTCGAGGAGTATAGAGGAGGTTCGTAGATACTCATTCAGCGATGATGATTGATGTGGAGGTAGTAGCTATTGATGGAGATGATGATGATAGTGTTGTTCGTGATGATGAGTGTGATTATAGTGGTGGTGGTGGTAGTGGTGGTGTTGATGGTGGTAGTGTTAGTTACTGGTGGTGGTGGTAGTGGTGGTGATGGAGACAGTGGGGTGATGGAGATGATGATGATAATGATAATGATAATGGTGGTGGTGATGATGATGATGATGATGATGACGACGACGACGACGACGATGATGACGGTGATGATGGTGATGACGATGATGATGATGATGATGATGATGATGATGATGATGATGATGATGATGATGATGATGGTGATGATGGCGTTGATGATAATGAGGATGATGAAAATGAAGGTAATGATTGATTAGGATTTTGTGTTGATGGTGATGATAATGATAGTGATGTTCATAATGTTGATGAAAAATATTGATTGTAAAACTAGCAGCAACAAATATGTGGTGTGGTGATGATGGTGATGATGATGATGATGATGATGATGATGATCACAATGATGAAGACGATGATGAGAAAGAAGAACAGTGCCTTTGCCTCACCTTTATTATGATGCCATATTTAAGCATTAGTGGATATTGAATTTTGATACATTTTTCGTTTGAAAGGGCAGATTTTGGACGACATATTTCCATTTACCATGACCATATTACAATATGTTGATCATGCAATCTGTATTCCTTTATGCTCACCAAATCTAGATGGTACTGGTATTGAAGAAGGAGGTCAGCAAGACGCAGAATGTTGGAGAACACGAAGATACTGGTAAATACCGCCAGCTGCTGGTGAGAACGCTCCATTCTTGCAGCGTGAAGTTCCCTGACGTAGCAGCAACCGTCATTCCTCTGGTAAGATAATCTCCCTTTGAATTATGTTTGCATTTTATACAACAAATAAAATATTTCATCCAAAATTGTGCTCACACTCATAATAGAATATGCCTCGGCATTCTATTGCTCAGCAATTTGTAACCCCACGTAATGGTTATTAGATAAAACCCCTTGTTTCTCATTTTACCTCAATTATGACACAACATCCCGTACCTTGAATGATTATCAACAGCGCTTTTGATGTTCCTGAAGTCTCTCACAATACATCAAGTATACAATTGTCTTTCATCACAAGATTCATTATTTTATTTATTCTTAGCTGATGGAATTCTTGAGCGATACCAATGAGCTAGCTGCTGCTGATGTTCTTGTCTTCGTCCGTGAAGCGATTGAACGATTTGAGCAGCTGAAGCCACTCATCATTTGTAAACTGCTAGAAGTGTTCCCAACAATCAAGGCTGTCAAGTAAGTAATGAGATGAAATCAAGCTTTTCTTTCCAGCCACCTGTTCAACATGGTCAAACGTCTATGATGATGATAGTGATGTTGATAGTTTTTAGACACTTCTCCTCCGACTATGAATTATTTTTTGTTCAATTAATCCATGATTAAATGATTGACCTTTTGGTTTATTAAATGATAATAGATTAAAGGTGTTTGTGGAATTACGGACTTTCATGATAACTCTCATTCATGTCAATATCTGCCAAGGAGTGATCACGCAAATTTAGTTATATAATCTTTGTAAGTGGTAGTAAATGTCTCGATCAGAGTCATCGTGTCCCTGTTTTATTACATTTATGTTATCTTTGTATTCCCTTGATAAATAAAATCTTGGGATAAGTAGAAACGTGATTGAAAAAAAAACATACACTGAAATTCTGGTGGCCATCTTTGTATTGTGGTTACCCATATGTGTAGAATCTAAATTCCCCTAAAGTGGACAATGTTTCATTTTAGCTCAATCCATTCATTTGCCTATTGCATCACTGTACATTGTAGCCCTATATACTAACTTTCTTGTTTTGTGTTTCAGGATCCACCGGGCAGCCCTTTGGATCTTGGGTGAATACTGCACCACAATAGAAGATATCCAGAGCTTGATGACCGAGGTACGCAACCTGCTTGGAGAGATCCCGATCGTAGATGATGAAATGAAGAAAGCGGCAGGAGAAGACACACAAGGTAGGGATGTTGGTAGTGGTTGTGGTGATGTTGGTGGTGGGGGTGGTGGTGGTGGTGGTGGTGGTGATGATGATGATGATGATAGGG
>BQKZ01003185.1:0-19240 GCA_036244855.1 Temnopleurus reevesii
AATCACTTTATTTTACATTCTCCCTCATGCCTCTTCCTTTGATCTCATCTCTCACACTCTTTCATACCCTAGCTCTGCCCATCTCTTTTTTTCTAAAGGCTGGGTCGAGGCAGAAAACGCAGAAAAAACAGAAAAATCAAACAGAAAAAAATTGAAAGAACAAATTTTAAAAAAAAGTTACAAATATGACAATGATAAAACCAAAAAGTGATTTTCATGTAGACACTGGTTTAACATTTACCAAGTCACTTTAAGGCAATTATTCTAGCATCCTGCGATGCCCATTAAAATGGTATGTAAAATTCATGTCTGGTGAGTCACCGTCTAATGTAGATGAATCATTCCTAATGTACATTTTTGGGGGGAATTAGTTAAAAGGGCTAAAAATTATTTAAAATTTATCAAGTCACTTGTAGAAATTATTTTAGCATCCTTTGATTCCATTAAAATGGTATGTAAAATTCATGTCTGGTAAGTCTGAAGAATCCAGAGAGAACACATTAAAAAGGCTAGGAAAGAGGCTATCAAAGAAGAAAACGAACAGAAATTAGAATGAAGATTTGGGTTTATCTTGGCAAACCACTTGAAAATCAGTTGTAAGAGCCAGAGAATAGTTTAAATTCACTGTCTAGGTAATTATTCTAGCATCTTGCGATTACCCATTAAAATGGTATGTAAAATTCATGTCTGGTGAGTCAACATCTAATGTACATTAATAATTAATTTTTCACAATTTTTGCTGAAGATTGACTCAAGTCCCTCAGACAGCATTCATTTAGCATGGTAGGAAAGAGACTATAAGAGAAGAAGAAGAAAACTTTAAGCGCCAGGGTGCTACAAAAATATTTTGCACCACTTGCCCGGCAGCACAAGTGGCCTCTCAAATTAATGGCCCAAACACAATTTCTATGCCTCTTCGGGCAAGTGACAATCTTATTTACTTGCCAAATGGCTTAATTTTGTTGCCATGGGCATTTGGGCAAGTGGGTTTGTAGCACCCTGAGCGCTAAGAGAAAATGCTATAAACGCTATATGAATACAGACTTATCATTATTAGAAGAAGGAAAACAAGTTATTGACTAGATAGATTTTTGTGATCTAAAACCACTTGAAAATCAGTAGTAATAGCAAGAGAATAGTTTAAATTCAATGTCTATGTAATTATTTTAGCGTCCTGTGATGCCTGTGATATCCTGTGATTAGAACGGATGTAAAATTCATGTCTGGTTAGTCATCATCCAATCCTAATCTAATGTAGATGAATAATTCATAATGCACATTTTACCTCTTATTGGAATAAGTTAAAATGGCCAAAAAATGATTTAAAGTCGCTGAGTAATTTGGGGAAATCATTTTAGCATCCTCTAATGCCATAAGACATAAAACTCATGTCTGATGAAAAGGTAGATAAATATTAAATTATTCTTTTTCCCCCTAAAGAATCAGGGGCCGATTGCTCGAAATTGTCTTAGCTATCCTCTTCATGCTAAGACGTCTTGACTTCTTGTGGCATCCTCGTAACATAGACATTTGCGTCAATACGACTATGTTAAGATGGTGGCGCAATTAAGAACTTAAGATGTCTTAGCATGAAGAGGAAAGCTAAGACTATTTCGTGCAATTGGCCTTAGGTTCTCTAGAGAGGGGGTTCATTTAACAAGGTCGGAATGAGGGTGTAGAAGAAGAAAAAGAAGACATTAACCTAAAAGTTTTTTCTGACATAAAAACCATTTGAAAATCAGTGGTAAGAGCCAGAAAATTGTTTAAACTCAATGTCTATGTAATTATTCAAGTATCTTGCGATTACCCATGACTCTGGTATGTAAAATTCATGTCTGGTGAGTCAACATCTAATGTTCATTAATAATTAATTTTTCACAATTTTCGCTAAAGATTGACTCAAGTCCCTCAGACGTCATTCATTTAGCATGGTGCGAAAGAGGCTATAAGAGAAAAAGAAGAAAACTTTAAGCGCTAAGAGAAAATTTTATTAAGCGATATATGAATACAGACTTATCATTATTAGAAGAAGGAAAAAAAGGTTATTGACTAGATAGATTTTTGTGATCTAAAACCACTTGAAAATCAGTAGTAATAGCCAGAGAATAGCTTAAATTCAATGTCTAGGCCATTATCTCATCATCCCGTATGTAAAATTCATGTCTGGTGAGTCAACATCCTAGGGAGATACAGATATTTCATAATTTGCATTTTTTTTGGGGGGGGGGTGGCTTAAGAATCACATTCTCTAGAGAGCATATCTTAAACATACTTGAAATCAATTTCAACTGAGAGTTAGAAAGAAAGAATGCACAATAACAAAGGACGTGATTTTTGTGTGTGTATGCGTTAGGGGGTGGAGTTGGGGTGGGGTGGGGGTTGAGAGAAAGTGTGATGTAGAAAGAATTTTTTTTTTAATAGTGTCTGTGTGCCTGTCTATGATGAGAAGGAAAGGGGATCAAGCTTCATATAGAGATATGATGCGGGCAAGAAAGGAAGAAAAGGAAGAAATAACAACAGAGAAATGGAGAGGAAATGATTTGAAGGAATATAGAGAGAGAAAGTTATATTGAAAAAGAGAAATAGGCCAGGGAGATCATATAAGATTAATAATAATAATAATAATAATATATGCAATTTATATAGCACACATATCCACTCTCATTGCTGAGTGCTCAAGGCACTTTACATTATTACTACCCTGGCTTTAGCCCGGCAGCCCAGGGCGCGACAAACCCGCTGGCCCGAATGCCCGGGGCAACCAAATTGGGCCGTCGGGCAAGCAAATGAAATATTCACTTGCCCGATCGGGCAAGTAACAATTTCCCAGTAATTACCTAGTGTCGGCAAGAACCCTTTCATTCGCCCGTTTCCTCTAACCCGTCCTCAAAATCCAGAAGAAAAAAAAAACGATCGGAACTATTTCGGTGGAAAAAAAAACTAGACATTTAATTCGTCATGGGGACGAATTAGGTGGTCTGTATGAATATTAGTGTTTAAAATGATAGATATGATGAAGAAAAAAAAATATAGATGAAAAAAAAAATATGTCACAGCTGGGATTCGAACTCACGACCTTCACATTAAGAAAAATATGATTTTCCCCATTGATTAATACACGCAGGAATTTCTCCNCTCATGCTAAAGCCCCGGTCACATAGGACCCCGAAAGCAACACGGATCACCCTGACTCTTTGTTCTGAGGCACTTAACTGTGAATTAACAAAGAGTCGTGGTGAATCGTGTTGCTTCCGGGGTTCTATGTGACCAAGGCTTAACTGACACATCCCTAGAACACCATTTATCCATTGGCAAATCCCCTGCACAGTTTAAATCCAATTATCGTCTAGGAATAACACATGTGTAATACCTGGCATGCTAATAATGAAAATTAGCTCTCCTAGACTGAACTTAAAGGGTCATGAAGAGTTACAGATTTCATTCAAAAAGATTTAGCCAGAGATCCAGGAACATCTCGTCATTCCTTTGACAAATCTGCTGGATTCAGAGATCTATATAAGAATATATGCTGAACATGTAAGTTTGATATAAAATCATATCATATTGTATTTATTTATTCAAGGAATAATGCACAATGAGTCATAAGGCTGCTATTCAGCAAGTCCATGCATATAAAAAAGAACAGGTATAAAATGTAAACAATAAGACTAAATGTAAATGTAAGACATTTATACATTAATGATAAAAAAAATATGAAAACACTAATAATAAACTGTATATATGCAAAATGTACATTAAATCAGCTTAAACAATGGAAATATTTGCTCAACTCATTCAATACTGAATTGAAAAAAAATGCTGGAGAAGGCTTAACCACATAAAAATCTAATGGACAAACCAGAATTCAGTATTCCACTGGTTAAAGGAACTCCTTTTACGTCTTTCTTTCACACTATTTACTTATTCTTTGTTATTAAACACTTACGGTAAGGGCCACTCCAAACCGAAAGAGATCCTCTCGAATCAGGGACCGGTGAAGGTGCAGCGAGTCCTGCTTTGGTGCGAACGATCCATCAGTACCGATGTTGAAAGCGACCGAGCTACAATGGCATACTTTGTCCCAAATGAATGTTGTGAGGGATCGCGGAGGAGGTGAACTTCCATTCTCATGCATATTGTGACTGTTGCTATGTCAGTGCATATAGTTCTTGCGAGAGGATTCAATATTCAACTAATGTCAAGCACCGTCGAGATACAATAGTGAACATTATCCTAAATGAATGCTGTCAAAGATCATTGGGAGGTAAACTCCCATTCTCATGTATGCTACTGGTGCTATGTTAGTGCATATGGTTCTTGCGAGAGGATTCAATATTCTTGAGCTCCAGTGGCACATCTTATCCCACATAAATGTAAAAAGGATTCACGGTAGAGTTACATGAACTCCCAGTCTTGTGTATACTGTTGCTATGGGTGTTATGTCAGGGCATGACTCTTGCAAGAGGATTCTTCATTTTTTGCTCAACCATTGTTAGTGTCTTTTGAGTGATTTTGTGCTTCACCAATTATGATCCAACACAAGAGGAAATCCTGTTCCCATACATGTTGCTGCTAAATGTTTCAAAAGATTCATACTTCGAATGTTACGTAGCAGTTGATCCCTTTGGTCTAAAACAAAGAAGGGTTCCACATACCTTTCTCATCTAATCGCTCACAAATCTATCATCTAATATCCTGTCTTCTGAAACAATCAAATATCTCTATCTCTTATACAAAGAATAGCAACAAAACATCTTTGAAAGCCTTTCCAAGGGATACAACTCCTGAAGTATATGATGATATGAAGATAATAATACATTCACAAGAAACCAAAGAATTGGTCCACCAAGATACACAAGACTATGAGAATGACTTTAAGCACGACCAGTATCATTTTTTTTGTGCTGAAAACTTGTAATACTATTAATATGAAGCACAATAACTAATACCAGTCGTTCTTGAAGTCTTCCTTAACTGAGCTCAACTCCCGCGAGTGATGGGAAAGCTTCTGGCTGAGACAATATTTTCATCTCTTCTATAAGTATACACAGAGTAGCAACAAACATCTTAAAGACACTTTCCAAGAAGTAAAACTTCAAAAATACGAAGGAACTAAAAATCATTCACACAACTCCTGCTCCTTCCTCATCCAAAAATCTCTTGTAATCAAAACATCAGTGATCAGTAAAGATGCACATCACCTAAGGCTTCAGTTAATATAAAAATCATTGTTATTGTTTAACAATAAGACTACTTAAAATGTTTTCTCATCTTGCATTACCATGGCAACAGCCACTTTACACTCTACTTGAATCACAATTTTCCATTAAAAGATTCTTTTTCACAAAGTAATTTTGTACAAAGTAATCAGAGACATACTGTTTGAAATGCTTTATCACCAACTCTTCCGACTTAGAAACCGGTGAAATGCCAGTATTTGAATATTGCTACCAATGATATCTCCAAACATACAACACCAATACTGCTATGCTCTCAGGTAGTGTTAACAATTTTGAAGTTACTTTTTTGTAATCATATGCTCCAATGATACATTAACTTACTTGTTTGCAATTTATGTATTCTCATTATGTTATTTCTATACATGTATGCATTTGTTGACCTGTTCTGTATTTCTTCTACCTTCCCTAAAATGCGCTTTGAATATTACGAAAAGGCGCTTTATAAATGCAAATTATCATTATTATTATTATTATTATAATTAAGAGATGACAAATATAAGGTTTTGAGCAACAGGACTGACATCATCTACTGCAGCGTTCATTATAATTAAGAGATGACAAATATAAGGTTTTGAGCAACAGGACTGACATCATCTACTGCAGCGTTCATTAGAGCACTCAGAACAATATCTTATTGCAAATATACTTCAATCAAAGATTTTCTTTCATTAAGTATTTATTCATTCATAACATTAAGTATTCAGAAGCTGATCACTTGGAATGATTCATCTAAAACTCCTCACATCATCAACTAGTTATAGCTATCCATAGAATTATTTTGCATGAAATGAAATATGAATTTGGATGCAATGTTAAAAGAGAACCAATGTTTTTTTCATGTAAAAAGTCAATGTATTTAGGGTTTTGTGATTCAATCTGAACAAATAAAAAGTATAGCAGCAAAAAATAACAAATGATTTAAATTATCCCCATTAAAGACAAAATATTGGGAAGAAATAAACAAATCCAAAAGCCTAAATGCCAAGAAACATCATACTTTCTCCCTCATATGTACAACACATCTCAAAGCTTGCATGTAATAGCGGCATCAGACACACTCGCACATCATAAAATCAATTGCCCACATTCCCGTAAACATTCCAAAATTGGTCGCCACGCTAATGCCGTCAAATTGGCGCAGGGTTCTCCTCATCTGTTTAAACAAAAACAAAAAACCGCCTCCTCTCCGCAATGCTGGAAAGTTTATGGTCAAGCGCATTTACGAATGGGAAGAAGCTATGCTTCGAGTGGACAGTGAGGGCATTAAGCGCTGGTGTCCGAAAGTGGCGCTTCTTGAGAGGGCTATAAACGACTTGAGCATTGACCACACATTGCGGAGGCCTATTTATCTGGTAAATGGTCTGTCGCTATCTAGATTTTTAGAATCATGGACCCCATTTACATTAAAATTTCTTAACTAATAACTATAAATCCCTGACATTATAGTGGGAATTGGTTTAGCATTACTAACAGGACACACAATTAAGGTAATTTTCAAGATATATCTAGTAATGTTTTAAACTGATCTTTGCTGAAAAAAAATTAACTTGTATGAACCACTTTGTATGAGATATTTCCTGCATTACTAACTGGTTAACATGGACCAAAAGTTCTTCAGAAGAAATTTTTTTTTTATCCTAAGAATGATTTTCACAAGATATTTTCTTATTTTGTATCATACATCATAACAAAGCATGTCCCAAACTGACTTAGACTATATGGTTTTTGGCTTATCAAATTAACAAAATTAGATTTTGTATCAAGTGTAAATGTGAATACCTGATGACAAAATACAGTTAAATTAAAAGAAATACTTCTGTTGTTTAAAGTTTGTGAATATACTTCTGAATAAAGTTTCTGAATATGCAAAGGTTAATAGAGTTCTAATAAAAAGTAATGCTTCTGTGCTTAACTATGATGGGTATTCAATTTAGCCCAGTTTCTGCACTATTTCCACTGCAGAATATTTCTTTGTAAATCAACATGCTGAAAGCTATATTGTCACAAAATTGCAATAAAAACAGAGTCTTTAGATTCAGCAAAATTCGAACAATAAACGCAAAAGTCCATTGCCCTGCATGAAATGAAATCTTGTAGCTCTGTGGTGCAAAGAAATTGGACAATAATGACCATAAAAAAGTTCATTGCCACAATATTGAAGACAAATAATATGGTTCAACTCGTATCAGCTCTTCAGGAAATTAATCATTTTATTGTCTGACTAGTCATAATTGCTTTGAATAAGTATCTGATAGCTATCAAAAGTGCATTTTCATATATCCACAAGTCCTTTTATCTTCAAATATGTCATTGCTCTTATTCATTAAGAATTTGCAATAAATTTAAAAAAAACCCTGAAAAATGGAAGATTTTCGTCATCCCAGCTCTGGGATGAGAAGCTATTGTACCTCTACAATAACTTGACAATCCAAAATGTGTAATTTAAAAGCATTCCAGGGCCTGTAACATAAAATATGCAATTAAAATTACGATGACTATCAAATGTAAGTCTATGGCGAAACATGTATCATAAAGATACAATGAATTTTCAATTTATTGTGTCTCCTTTATGTTACAGGCACCAGAACACATATATACAATTCCTATTACTACAAAGTTTCCCTTAATAAAGAGCCTTGTATCTATCAGGTCTGGTTTTTTTTAAAGAATACCTGCCCCGTCTTCCCCTGACATCACAGTGAGCCTAATGGACAAATGCTTTGGACAAAGTACACAATTCTCATTCAAGCCCTCAAAATAGCTTTTAACACTAAAGCAAGCGGATAGATTTCCTCTTTATTCAGTCACCTTTTGTGACACCTGGAGCCTGTAACATAAAAAAAGATACAATTAATTGTGCAATTAATCATATCTCTTTGGTACACACTTTGCCATAGACTTACGATTAATATGCATCGTAAGTTTAATTGCATCTTTAATGTTACAGGCCCCTGGGTCGATAACATAAAGGTTTGCGATTAATCGCTATTTGATTTTGAAATCAATTGCAAACTTTAATACATGATTTGCCATAGACTTTATCAGATTAGCAATTAATCGCAAACCGTTAAGTTACGGGGCCCAGGGACAAATTTCTCCGCAGAATAAGAAGGATTTGAATTTCCTTGGTGTACCTGTAGCCATTATCAGCACCTAAATGGAAGTGATTTACTTAGTCCAATTTCCTTGTCCGTTCTACTCACAGTGCATACATCTCGCATGCCAAGTGATGTCAGCCAATATATGTCACGGAGGCAATAAATCTCACGCAGATGAAAATAGGTGGGACGCAAGCCTGAATGCTCTTTGAGATGCGCTTGCCTGGGCACCTGAAAACATTGCCAAAATAGACGCCAATTATCGGTTTATCTCTGTCTCGTCCATTCACACTCGCAGTACCTTTCCTACAAACGTTATGTTCAAATATTTCTTTGCTACGCGAAATGTCCCAATTACAAGTCTCTTATTGTTTTTTATCTTAATTCGTATTATCTATCTACTATCTAACTATAAATCAATTAATCAATCAATCAATCAATCAATCAATCAACTTATCTATTTTTGTCCTCATTGTTTTCATCAATTATTAACGTTTTTGACCATGATTTCTGTTATAATATGCAGAAATATTTTATCTATCTATCTATCTATCTATCTATCTATCTATCTATCTATCTATCTATCTATCTATCTATCCATCTACCCATCTATCTATCAATCATTTTATCTATCTGATAATCTATTTATTATTTCATAATGTGTCTCTTTCTTTCTCACACACACATGCTAAAATATACAAAAAAATCCTGCTGTCTGCAATTTTACCTCAGCTTTTTGTCTTCTTTCTCTTGCTTTCTCTCCCCTTCTTCATGCTTTTCCTGATATACGTGGGACAGATAACATAGGTGGGACGCAAGCCTGAACGCTCTTTGAGATGCGCGAAAACATTGCCAAAGTAAACGCCAATTATCAGTTTCTCTCTGTCTCACCCATTCACAATACCTTTCCTACAAACGTTATGCTCAAATGTTTGTTTTGCATGTCCCACAAATTACTTATCTCTTGGATAAATTCATATTCTCTCTCTCTCTCTCTCTCTCTCTAACTCTGTGCTTTATATCTATCTATCTATCTATCTATCTATATATATATTTATCTGTCTGTCTATCTTATATATCCATCTATCTTTTCCATACTCACACATTTATTCATATATCTATCTATTTATTTATCTACTTATCCATATATCTATTAATCTTTCTATTTATCTATTAATATTTATTAACCTTTATATAGACATCTTAATACACTAATTATCTACTAATTTTTCTCTATTTCTCTGTCTCTCACACACACATGCTCACATGCGAAGTGGTGTCAGCCAATATATGTCACTCAGATAAATCTCACGCAGATGAAATAGATGGGACGCAAGCCTGAATGCTCTTTGAGATCCGCTTGCCTGGGCACCTGAAAACATTGCCAAAATAGACGCCAATTATCGGTATCTTTCCTTCTCCTTTATTCACAATACCTTTCCTCAAATTTCTTCTGCCATTCTGCATGTGCCGCAAATTATACTCCCTCTTTCTACCTTAGATGTATAACTTATTTTCTTTTCAATCTTTCCACCTTTATATTTCTATCAATATATCTCCCCCCTCTTCCCCACTCTCACTTTCTCTCCCAACTCTTTCTCTCTCATTAAACACACATATAGACATTATTTAAAAATATATATTTCCCACATCTTGATGTGTTCAATTCAGCCCTCTCTTTCTCTTTCTCACTTTCAATCTCTCTGTTCTTTCTCACTCATTTGTCTCTTTTATGCTAATTTTTGACATATCTCTTTATTTCTGTTTCCCACACATGAGCTTTTCTTAAAAGGCTTTTTTAATTTCTCCTACCCCTAACAACATTTCTTTCTATTTTAACTATTATTTTCCTCTCTCTCTCTCTCTCTTCTCTCTATTTTCTCCATATTCCATCTCTCAATGTTATCGATCCAACTATCTGTCTAACCCCAATGCCTCCACAACATTCACCTGCTATTTTGTTCACCCAACTGCATTTCATTACGCCTACAGCTTTAGGCCTTTTTTCTGACATCATGTTTTTAAAAACTCCTTTTGAAAACTCCATACATTGTACTCTCAGTTTGTTTTCTTTTTAACCTGATCAAACTTAGCAGTTTTATTATGTCCAACCACTTTTTTCTTTCTCCTGATCTTTAACCTAACGTTTTTATCTTTGAATATAACTATATTTCTCTCTATCACTTTTCTTATCCCTCTGCACCTTGGAATAGTATAACTAGATAAACGGTGCCTTACAAATGCCGTGTTCATTACTATCATTATCTCTCTCTCTCTCTCTCTCTTTCTCCCTCTCTCTCTCACTCTCTACTTCTATCTCCTCATTTCCTTTTCTCTTCTCTCTCTCTCTCCCTCTCTTTCTCCCTCTCTCTCTCACTCTCTACTTCTATCTCCTCATTTCCTTTTCTCTTCTTTCTCTCTCTTACCTCTTTTCACCACTGTCTTCACAACCTCCCCTATTTCTCATTATCTCTTTCTCCAATACCCCTCCTTCTGTTTCTTCTCTTTCACTCTACTTTCTTTCCTTCATCCTCTCTTTCTTTCTCCATCTATTTTTCAGTCCTCTCTATCTCTTTCTTCCTCTCTCTCTCTTTCTCTCTTTCTTTATCTTTCTCTCTTTCTCTCCCTCTTCATCTCCCTCTCCCTCTTCCCTTCTCTCTCTCCCTCTTTTCCCCTCTTTCCCCATCCTCTCTCTACCCACCCCATCTCTATGCTATTTCTCCACCTGTTTCAATCTTCAAAAGCTCCTATCACATCACCATACAAAAATTTCAAGAGATTCATGCTATATTCTGTTGACAAAATAGATAAGATATAATACTTCAAACCAACTCTACTTGACAACAATTTCAATCCATCTGTGATGCATGTGAGCTCTAGTAATAATATGCTGCAATCAGATCCATAATTATGTCTTTTTTCCACGGAGCTTTCAACACAGGTCTTCTTTGGCAAGAGCACCAACCACCTGATTTAGCCAAAACGAGAGTGATTAAAATATTGACAAATTTCCCAAAGTCCATGATGCAGAAATTGATGAAAATGGTAATCCTCTAATATTTCCAAAGCATGATTCACAAAGGATAATTCACTCCACCATTAGAACTCCACAAGAAACTCCTGAACCAAACAGTGGATGCCCATGCAATTAAGAGCACTCCACAAACCCAGTATACATGTACACAATGAGCACATGTACACCAACCATCCCACGTTCGAGGCACCGAAGTCGACTCCGAAAAAATGAGAGAATGAGAATGCAAACACGGCTATTGTCCCGATCGTCTCAATTTTCACTTTGCTTTCCAATCTGTGGAGGCTTCGCGGAGGGAATGAGATGAGGAGAAAGGGAGATCCTTGGAAGATGCTTTTAACCACTAGCCGAGTTTGACCCATTCAACATCCAGGAGATGCGTTCTCTCTCCTCAAAGAAAGGAGGGAGAGAGAGAGAGAGAGGAGAGATGATATCCTTAGAAGCTGATTTAAACCAACAGCAAGAGTTTGACCATTGAATCTGAGAGAAGCGTCCTCTCATTTCAAAGAGAGAGAAATCAAGAGCGAGAGAGACAGAGAGAGGATGAGAGTTAGATGGAGAAAAAGGGAGAACCTTGGAAGATGCTTTTAACCACTAGCCGAGTTTGACCCATTCAACATCCAGGAGATGCGTTCCCTCTCCTCAAAGAAAGGAGGAGAGGAGAGAGAGAGAGAGAGAGAGAAAGAGAGAGAGAAAGAGAGAAAGCGAGTGAGAGATGGGGGAATGAAAGAGAGAAAGAGAGAAAGCGAGTGAGAGATGGGGGAATGAGAGAATGGATATCCTTGGAAGTTGATTTCAACCAACAGCAAGAGTTTGACCATTCAATCTGAGAGAAGCGTCCTCTCATTTCAAAGAGAGAGAGTGAGAGAGAGAGAGAGAGAGAGAGAGAGAGGAAGAGAGAGAGAGAGAGAGAGAAAGAGAGGAGGGAAGGGGGACCTTTGAAGTTGCTTCAACCATGGGTCCATGCTTCAACCAATAGCCAGAGTCTGACCATTCAAGCTACGCATCTCCCTTGAGAGGGAGGGAGAGAGAGAGAGAGAGAATGGGATGGAAGAAAGGAGATCCTTGGAAGGATGCATTCAACCACTAGCCGGAGTTTGATCCAGTCAACATCCAAGAGATGCAGTTCCTGTCTCAGAGAGAACGAGGTGGGGGGGGGGGGGGGGGGGGGAGAGAAATACATGGAAATAAAAGCAATCTTTGGAATGGAGTCTGACCATTCCAGCTTCGTATCAAATATATTTATTCTCTCAGAGAGAGAGAGAAAGAGAGGGAGAGAGAGAAAGAGAGGAGAGAGAGAGAGAGAAAGAGAGAAAGAGAGAAAGAGAGAGAGAGAGAGAGATGAGGAAAGGAGAAAACATTGGAAGTTCACATTTAACCACTGGCTAGCTTTTTTGACCATTCAAACTAATAAGCATCCTTGAGATGCGTTCCCTCCCAGGGATGATGTTGCTCCAAGATGCTCTTCCACAAACTCTCATCAATGAAAACAATTTACAACTAAGTGCATACATGTGTCTGCCCTAATTTTTTGGAAAAAAAGGTGCAACACCAAGCAAAATAGAAACAAATTCTGCAGGGTCAACACTGAATCAATCAAAATTACTGTTTGCCAAAATTGCAAGAAAAGCAAAACAAAAGTAAACAAAAGTAAACAAAAAGAAAGATGCAGAATTATGTTTTCTATGCAATTTGGGATCAATAAACTTTATGTAAATAATGAATAAATATCTACTAGCTTGCCTGATTGGATTTGGTTATCACTCTTCAAGCATGAAAAAAACATTGACCAAGATAATAATGTCTCAAGATACCAACAATTATCACTTTTCATAGATTCGATATCAAAGATATTGTACATCTATTCATATAAAAGCTTGGATATTCGGACGATGTGTTATGTTAAAATCTCTGTAGCAATCGTGAGTAAATTGGGGTTTCTCGTCAAATGTTGAGTCATAATATTCTGAGGCGTATTTTCCACACTCAATTATTTTCTTACCCCTCCCCAAGCTCCTCCTCAGAAATGCTAATCACACATCTCCAAATCACAGATTCATGCATTCCTCCACTATTTTCTCATTCTTGCCCTAAAGCGAAGCCAAGCAAAATTTGAAAATGGTAATAGTGCAATATGCGGCATATTGGATAATTTTTGTTATTGCTCCGTGCTTGGGCTAATACTAGTCTGCAAGTACAGACCCTAGGCTTTCAGTGAGAGCATGATACAGAGTATGCAATCATTAGCAACAAGACACACTGCATTGATTTACCCAGAGGCTTTAGAGGAACAATGCTGTGTGTGATGTAGTCGCACAATGCATACCCAGTATCACGCTCTGCGCATGCACGCACCAAAAGCCTAGGGTCTGTGCTTGCAGACTAGGCTAATACATGATAGGAGTGCTGAATTGAGGAGCCATTCAATAATGCAGAACAAGTGAAGCATGGGTTATTGGGGCATATCTGACACGGCACGCTGGGAATAGCTAATAAACTCCGAACATGACTGCAATTGGAAGTCTTAATAAATTGCTTCCTGGATGAAATAATTCCACATTAAAGCAGTGGAATATTTCTGAATTGACTGATTTCAGTGTTAGCAGTTTTTTTTCTTTTATACGATAATGTGGACAATTGAATGAAAAATTGATATTTTCTTTTTTAAAAGCCCTCATGTGTGAATGAGCTTTTAAATAGCAATTTAATTTGCTAAATACATGCTCAATATTGATATTATTATGTGTCTCACATCTCAAAATATACCTACACTCTTGTATAAGTCGTTATCTTAGCGTTTGTGACAAATTGGCAAGTTGTTGTTTTCACATTTAAAAAAAAATATTGTACACAAGTATACAGGGATTCTAAAGGGTAAAATTTTTCAGCAAATTTATGATCAAGAAATTTGTGAAAATAAAAGCCCTGCGAAAATTTCAGCTTGTACAGTAAGTCTATAATATCATGGACCTAACTTGTGGACAATACGAAATTCGGGTGTTTTCAACTTCTTTGGGTTATTTGAGGTCAGGAAAAGTCCAACTGTTTGGGATGGACACTCCCTATTCTTAGCAGGATGGACAACCTGTTCAGGATATTGGAATAAAATAGAAGTTGGTCTGTCTTTAGCATCAATACCCTTATCATTGTTATCATAGAACATAGTCAATTGTCATCGTCATCATTATAATTATTGACCTTTTGTTACATTTGGCATTTGTCGCTCTCTATTTACTTGCTCCTAATAATTGTTTTGCCTCTCCTCCCTCCCCCTTCCTTATACCTTTCTGTTCTTGTCCTACTTCTCTCCTTTTATTCCTTCTCCTCTTCTCTTCCCTCTTTTCTCCCCCCCCCCCACCCCCTCCTCTCTTCATCTGCTACCCTCCTCCTTATCTCTTTTCCCTCCCTCCTCCTTCACCTGTGCCTCCTTCTTCTCCACGTACTCCCCATCCCTCTCATCCTCCTCGTCCTCCTTCTCAATCCCCTCTTCCTCACCCTCCTTCTCCTTCTCCTCCTTTCCCCTCCTCTCCTCCTCCTTCTCAATCCCCACTTCCTCATCCTCTCATCTCCTCCTCATTCCCTCCTTCTCACTGTCTTCCTGTTCTCCTCATCATTCTCTTTTGTCGCTCACTACTTCTACCCATCCTCCTTCTAACCAACAAATTACTTCAAAATAGCTCATACTGAGGTAGAAACTGATGAAATACTGGATGTGTCCTAGTTTCACATCAATGCTCCAAAAACAAATTTACATGCACAGAGTATAGAACACTTTCAAAGAATTAAGTGTGTCATGGGACAATAGCTCAGTACGTCATATATTGAATTTTGCAGACATCACAATTGCAACCCCGTTTCAATTTCAAGAGCATTGCAAGGAGTATTGGACTGGTGTTAGACTTAATTTTGCGGAAATAAATTATATCATGTTTACGAAACAACCATCCTAAGAAAATCATATTCCTAAACATAGGAATCTCTTTAAACATCCAATATAAAAGGGTGAATATGCGATTAATTTTTTATAGTCATGTGAAAATGCAATAAATATTTTCTACAGTACGAAAAGCACAAAAATTCCTGACTTCAAATATGCATGTATTTCCTCCAAATGTTAAATCAATCACACATGTTCCATATCCTGATTCCTTCACGAGAATCCTGTGATTACATTTTTTAATCAACATCAGCAAATTGCAATTTGATATTTTCTTGGATTTCCAAATGCATCAAAAATTTGCAGACAATACTCCCAAATGTGACAATCTTGCACTGAATTATTCCAAAAATATGCATCCAATTTATTCAATGATCACAAACATTCATATCCACTGCAATGTATCAAAATCCATCGATTTATATGATTATCAGCATAATTCAATGTTACAAAGGGTTAGATTTTCGCAAAAAAGGAGATGCGGGATTTCGAATGAGAAGAAGTAATACAAAAATATAATACTGTCAAGCCTATATAATCCAAGATGCACAACCACCGAGTTCAGAGACCTTAACGATTTATATCCAATGTATAAATATAATGTCTATGAATTATAATGATGATCAGCATAATTCAATGTAACTAGGGGCTGGATTTTTAGCAAGGTAAATAGACGCTGGATTTCCGATTTGCAGGAAGTACTTCCCATGGTTTAGTTTCCTGTCCTACCCGAAGAGGATCTCATTCTAAGTTTAGTTCTTCTTCTTTTAAATTGGTCGGTTTAGACCGCTTCAAGGTTCAAGGTTTTCTTCTTCTTTTCCTCCTACTTCTATTACTTCTGCTTTTTTCCTCCTTCTCTTTCTCTTCTCCTTCTTGTCCTTAATCATCACAGTCTTCATCTAATCTTCCTTCTCATTATTTTTTTTCTCCGTCTTGTTCCTCTTCTCCACCTCTTCCTCCTTCGCTGATTCACGCTTCTTTCTTCTTCTCCTTCTCTCTTTCTTCCCCGTTCTCCTTCTTCGTCTTCTTTCCTCTTATCCACTTTCTCCTTTTTTCTTTCTCTTCATTGTCTTTTCATGGTTTAGCTTCCTGTCCTACCTGAAGAGGATCTCATTCCAAGAGGAACCTAACTTAGAAGAGGTTCTTCTTCTTGTGGTATGGTTGCTTTAGACCGCTCCAAGATTTACAAAATACATTGGGGAAACGTTGTCCAAAATCATATTTCAAAGTTTTCTCCTTCTCTTCTTCCTACTCCTGCGATTTCATCTTCTCCTTCTCCTTATTCATCATGTAAGTCTTCATCTTCCTCCTCATTCTCATTCTTATCATTTTTCTCATTATTTTCTTCTTTTTTCTCCTATTCCTTTCCATCTGCTTTTCTTCTTCTTCTTCTTTCTTCTTTCTTCTTTCTTCTTTCTTCTTTCTTCTTTCTTCTTTTTTCTTTCTTTTTTTTCTCCTTCTTCTTTTTCTTCTTTGTCTTTATCTTTTTTTTACTTCTCCTGCTTCTTCTTCTTCTTCTTCTTCTTCATCTTCTTCTCCTTCTTCTCGTTCTCTCTCTCCTTCTCCTTCTCTCTCTCCTCCTTCTCTCTCTCCTTCTTCTTCTTCTTCTTCTTCTTCTTCTTCTTCTTCTCCTACTTCTCCTACTTCTCCTACTTCTCCTACTTCTCCTACTTCTCCCACTTCTCCCTCTTCTTCTCCTTCTCCTCACCCTCCTATTCCTGTGAATTACTTTTTTCTTCTTCTTCTCCTATCTATCTTTCACTTTCTTCTTTTTCAATTCATTCTCTTCCTTTTGTTGTTCTCTTCTTTCTCCTGCCTTTCCATGGTTTAGCTTCCTGTTCTGCCTGAAGAGGATCTCCTCACAAGTTTTTTTCTTCTTGTGGAGGTTTTACTTTAGACCGCTTCAAGATTAGGAAAATATATTGTAGACTGTTTAAGATTTTTTTTATTGAAGTGAGCTAGGGCGACCGGCTTGTTTCAATGTAAACACACCTGCTTCTCCTTGATGGATACAGACATCTCTGTGAATGAAACAAAGACCCCGTTCAAATTAGTGTGTCGAAAGTGGTTTTCGCTTTAGTAGTTACCCAATCCAGTTCTGACGGCCAGTTTGTCGGTGTTCATATCTCTGCGATCACGAAGTGGACTTCAAACCCAGTTCACATTAAGTGGTTTTGATGCTATGATGATGAATTCAAAGGGGTCAAATGCTTCCTGCATGATCATCCCAAACTGGTTTGGAAGACCACTTAAAACCGCTTTAAGGAAGGTGCCATCCATTCACATCTACCGCTATGCTAGTTTCTGTGAAACTGGTGTCCATTAGAGTGATCCAATGTCATAGAATAGAAGGAGCACATACTTTGTCCAAACTTCAAAATATCATATACACATGACTTTTAGTACTTTCTTAGATGATGATGTCGACGATGATGTCAATGACGGTGACAATGACAATAATGATGATGATTATGATAAACAGGACGATGACAATAAAAGAAGATGGTGATGATGTTGATATTGAGGTTTAAGATGATGATGAAACTGACGATGATGGCAATATTGACCACGTAGATGATAATAATGATGTAATAAAGATGATAATGATGATGATGATGATGATCAAAACGACTATGTTTGTGAATCAATATCATTCCCAAATAAATTCCTCCATGTAATAATGTCCAATTTGTAACACTGTACAATTAATGGTATTTTGGCTCATTAATGAAATTAGTTTGGATGATCAAACAAATATTACAAGTATTTGAGCTAACATGGAGTGATGATATACTAAAGTAGTAGTGAATGGTTTAGAATGATATTTAATTCCATATTTCAGCATTCAGTTAGAAAATGCCAAATGGCTTTATCTCATAGAGACAGGGTGTCTGATGAATTCTTAATGAAATCATTTAATTTCTGGCATAAAAAAAATAATATGACTTTAAATCATAAAATGATGTACTGCACTAGAATGATGAAAATTACACTAAAATATGAAATATTCAGTCACATATTTCACATGAATAATCTCATACCATGTAAAAACAAGATAACAACAATTCTTTAGAAATAAAATGAAATGAAATTCCCTTATTCCCTTGAACATAAAACAATATAAATATGTCAAAAATGTGATATTCGAGGATAGTAAAGACAACATTTGTTTAATCTTAGTAATGTGGTATAGATATTGAGAAACAGATTAAGAAGGTCTATACCATGTTTTTGAAATATTAGCTGATCTGCTTGAACAATACACCCCATCTCCAACCCTTCAATCAAGTAACCAGTCATTCCTGTCTACACCAAAAACAAACACAGTTTTATGGTGGTAGAGCTTTTTCAGCTCAGTTTCTAGTCTCTGGAACGAACTTTCAAAAACCATCAAAGAAGCTCCAACAACTACAACTTTCAGATCCTTATTGAAGTCCCATCTATTTGCCTTGGAATAATTAGTTCTTGAACATGATGTGCTTGTCTTCTCCTCAAAATTTCGGTTATTTCTTTATGTTAATCATCATTGTTTTACTTTTTCATTTGATATAGTCTAGTAACTAAGTTTGTAGAAAATGTTAAGTTATGTCATTTGTAAATTGCGAATTGTTAAAATTGTACAGCGCATAGAGAATTCATATGTTTTAATATGTGCTTTATAAATATTGAATTATTATTATTATAAATATGTTTCTATAATATAATGTATAGGACCTATATTTAAACCTTCTCAGAAAACTAAAAAAATATCTAAAACATTACACTGATCATCTAAATGCAGAAGTCAAGATGATCTAAACATAGAAGTCAAAACAGATGCATAAATCACTCCTTCAGATCATCACATGGATAAGATGCCATCCATTCTCTGTTGCTAGGCAACAGTCAACATCACCCTGACGATCCCATGCATCCTCCTCATGGAGGAATG
>BQKZ01003185.1:20511-45178 GCA_036244855.1 Temnopleurus reevesii
TCTCTAGACTTTTACCTACTTTAATTGGGCCTTATTCTTTTGGGGGATTTGGGAATTGGAAAATTGCCAAATAAGAATAGTATAGTACTTTTAAAAATATTTCCTATTCAATTTCAAAAGCGTTCATCGTTTAAAAAAAAAAACTAAATTAACCTAACCTAATCATTTGATGAAACTCCCTGTAATAGATCTCTCCAAACTTTAACATTGGCATATGCTTTTGTTTGACACATTGTGCAGAATAGAACATCATTTTTACTATATTACTTTATATAACTTAAAATATACAGAAAATTCCATTATTTGATGAGATTCCCTTTAATAGATCTCTCTGAACTTTAACATTGGCATACTTGGCATACTTTCTCGTTTTGATACATTGTGCATCCTTCTCCATTTGAGTGGGAGTATGAATGTGGCTATCATATAAATATTTATCCTATATTTCCCCCTGACGGACCCTATGCTAGCATCATCCATCAAAATTGCCCTGGGATGTCAAAGAACGAAAGATGATCGTTTCTTCATTTGACATTCGAACAGCAAGAGCTTCCTGTCATTATGACAATATCCAATGCCAATTACTTTTAAATTTTTTTTTATCAAACAAATGAATCAAGGGGTGTTCTTGTTTTTTAGCTCAGGGGGGTAATTTGTATTTCCTAGGGGGTAAAATCGTATTAATCCATTATTCATGGGTACACAAATCTTAATTTGTATGTTAACCTATTAACTACTGGATTCAGTCATTCCCATAGAATTTGTGCGGGGACTTCTCAGTTCCTGTAGCCAACAGATTAACAAAAGAATGAGTAACGTATCTGGGTGAATAGACAATGAATTTTACCACATCACCATCATAATTTCCCTGGACTGTCACAGAACGAACGACGATAATTTCTGCACTTGACATTCGAACAGCACAAGCTTCCTGTCATTATGACAATATCCAATCATTTTAAGCGGACATAAACAGAAGAAAGTACCCTCAATATTCATTATGTGACACCTGTTTGACATACTTCAGCAGAATAAGAGGGAGGGAATTTTCTTTTGTGTGTATCTCGCTATTGTGAATGACTGAATGAAGGGGTTTGCTTGTCCAAAAGCCTTTGTCCCTTCTGCTCACGGTGAATGCAAATTACTTTTATATTTTTGCTGAAATAAATAAAACCTTGGGTGTTTTTCTCTCCTGAAAAATCTTAAAGCAGGTAATTTGTAGTTAGGAGGTAAAATTGTTTCAACCAGTTATTCATGAGTACACACATCCAAACTCGTATGCTAACAAAGTACTTTGTAAGAAACCGGTGAATAGGCAATAAATTTTACATCATCCTCATAATTTCCAAAGGATGTCAACGAACGATGATCATTTCTTTCCTTGTCATCGAACAGCGAGAACTTCCTGTCACGATAACAATATCCAATTCCAATTATTATTTCAATATTTGCTGGATTGCAAGAATCCAGCGGGTTGTTAATTTTTCCTCAGCGGGGGTAATTTGTATTTCATTGAAGGCAAGATTGTATTAATTACTTATTCGTGAGTGCATAAATCTAAACTAGTATGTTAACAAAACGGTAGATAAAAAAAGGGTGAATATACAATAAACTTTACCTAATCATTCTCATAATTTCCCTGGGCCGTCAACAAATAAACGAGGATCATTTCTTTCCTTGTCATCGAACAGCGAGAACTTCCTGTCATTATGAGAATATCCAATTCCAATTATTTTTTCAATATTTGCTGGATTGCAAGAATCCAGCGGGTTGTTTATTTTTCCTCAGCAGGGGTAATTTGTATTTCATTGAAGGTAAGATTGTATTAATTACTTATTCATGAGTACATAAATCTAAATTAGTATGGTAACAAAACGGTGGATAAAAAAGGGTGAATAGACAATAAACTTTACACAATCATCCTTATAATTTCCCTGGGCTATCAACGAATGAATAATGATCATTTCTTCCCTTGACATCCGGAGAGCAAGAGCTTCCTGCTATCATGACAGTATCTAATTCCATTTGTTTTTCTATTTTTACTCAAAAAAGGGGGTGATTTGTATTTCTCAGACGGTAAGATTGTATTAATCAGTCATGACTTATTACCGATTTCTATTGTTATGTTTAAAATGAAGAAACGGGTGAATAGACGGTAAATTTTATTGCCATTCTGTCGATCTCACTTTTTTAGAGTATTGCCATCCTCATCATATTCAAATCAAGACATGCTAACTTCATTCAGATAAATCCTTTTTTGGGGGGTGCTTTCAAAATAATTATTCTACATCAACAAGTTCATAGGTTCAATATACAGTAGTAAATCCAAGCTGCTCCTGCATCTTGCAATGTTACACGGAACATAGACGATCCCTGCACTTTTTACCCGCCCACCCCATAGGGCATTTCGAGGCATGACATTACAGGTTGGAGTGTATTCTTGTACATTTGAAAACAAATACTTCCTCCAAATTAATTCATCCATCCTTATCCCCCTTCTAATTACCAGATGGATTGATCTGTTGTTCAATCAAGCTCTCCTTTAAAACTACTGAAAAGTAGTAATGGACATAAATAACATTGAACCTTCTAAAAAGTATTAACCTTAAGTGGATCAAATGGTTGGAGGGGTGGATAGAGGGGGTAGTCTACAAAAAATTAATGGTCATAAAGAATATTGAACATTTTGAAAAACATACGATATGTGGATCAAATGATTGGAGGGGCGGAGAGGGGGTAGGTTTAAACTATAGAAAAACTTTGAAATAATTAAAAGTCATAAAGGACATTGAACCTTTTGAAAAATGAACCATATGATGATCAAATTGTTGGAGGGACAGGGGGAGGGCCTTCATCTCCCATCCTGCACCCCTTAATTGGTAGCACACATCAATCACATCCTCTTTTATTTTTAAAAAGGTGAAAAGTTTGAAAAATTTTTACAATTAATGGACATTAAGAACATTGAATATTTTTGAGAAATGAACCATGTGTTAATCAGGTGGTTGGATGGGCGGGGGATGGGGGGAGGGGGCTTCATCTCCCATCCTGTATAACGTACCCCTTGAATGGTGGCACACAACAATCACAGTCCCTTTTCGAAAAAAGGGGATAAGTCTGAAAAAAAGTTTTGAACCACGTACTGATCAGATGGTTGGATGGGCGGGGGATGGGGGGGGGGGCAAAAAGGCTTCATATCTCATCCTGCACCCTTGATTGGTAGCACACATCAATCACATCCTCTTTTATTTGTAAAAAGGTGAAAAGTTTGAAAAAAGTTTATAATAATGATCATAAAGAACATTGAACCTTTAGAATAATGAACCACAGATGGATCAGGTGGTTTGAGGGGGGTCGGGGGGCAAAATGGCCACATCTCCGATTTGTGGCACACGGAGAGTCAAAGCCCCTTTTTGTTTTACAAATCTCTGGGCATCTTTGCACCTATCATCAGCAGTGAGAAATATCCCTTTCCAGTCCATTTTCACAAGTGGGAGGTTTGTTTGCTTGTTGTTAATTAATATATTTCTTTGTTTCCCCCAATGCAGTATATAATATATCAAACAACATTTCTATTTAATTCTCTCCTCATGTTACAATTTTAAAAGTTTCAGTTTTCATTACCCTTTCTATAACATAGCTCAAAACACTACATCATACTCTTTTCAAAATTCTTCTCCTAATTGTATCCATCCTCCATCTTCTTCTCTTCTCCCTCTCCTCATTCCTCTCCTCCAACTCTTTCTAAAGAACACAGACATTAACAACTTAGCAATGGTTTAAGAACTTGTGACTCATAATCACTATAAATGAATCTTGAAAATTAGTATTCCATACAGGCCTATTGATGAGGGATGGGGTAGCCAAGAGGCTTCTCTATAACAGTCCGAGCAAATATCCCGATTTAGCTAACATAATATTAGCTCAAAAAGGCTAATTCCGAAGTCCCGCCGGCTCAAACTTCCTTCCAGTTTACACGCAAGTCTATGGGAATTGAAACAACTTGTTATTAGATGAACAGGTAGCACACGGAAGAACGATTTTCTTTTTGGCATACGAAAATATGAATAGTCTTTCCTCTCGGAGACCATTTTTGCAGATCGATACACCGTGTGCTAATTGCCTTAAATCATCCCTGTGTGCAAGTGCCTTTACAAGATAGATTTTTTCAATTCGCGCTGAATTTTCAGGCTATTCTAACGCAATGCAACGCCCAACGCGCACGCATACATACGCGTATGTTCGTTTTTGTTTCTTCCCACTGCTCATGATAAATCTCCAAGTGAATTTTGTTTAAAATAATATCCACATTTAATTAACTTTTATGTTGAATAAATAAATTGAAGCGACTTGAGCTAAGAATATATCCAACGACCGCCACGGCGATTTACGTTTAGTGAAGCTCGAAAAATATCCCGAAAGGGATAACTCAGAATTAGCCAAATAAAGATATTTGCTCGAACTGTATAAGTGTCATATGAATTTATAGATAAGGATGTGGAATTGATCATTTTCCCTTTTAATTTTCTGTTCTATATCGTCTGCGTTTTTACGAACCGGCCTTTAACAACGGGGGCACTGCTTGAACACGTATAAACCCAGACATAGCGCCAAGTACAATGGCATACCACTGTAATGCATGTTATTTCAATAGCGTTTATTTCAATTGAATTGCTACGACTAGTTTGTGCAAACACCTCTCGCTTGTAGGCCGGTTTGTGAAATCGGTAATGATATCAAAGACCATGATGAAGGTAATGTTAGTTTTTATGACATACATACTAAGAAATTAGCATGCAGCCGCTGGTCCAATGTTCCAGTAAAAGTTAAAAGAAGAGTCTACCCAAAAATTATATTTCTTCAACAGGAGAAAAAAAAATAGATGATCAGAACAACTGATGACGTCACAGGTGCACAACTGACCATTTATTACATTCATATTAATGTCATAAAATGTTACTTTTTCCCCTTAAATATGATTTCCTCAAAACTTTAAACATAGAATATCTTTATGATAAATATGTCGATCAACTATTTGCATGTATACATATATACAATCCTTTTGCAACTTTCTGTAAAAATGATGAATTTTACGCCATATTTATGATGAAAACTCAAGTTAGTTGTACACCCATGATGTCATCAAATTGGCAACATCTCTGGAAACTTCCACTGATTTGCCCATTTTTTCAAATCTTTACAAATTTATAACTTATTTTTACTTATCCGATTTTCTTCAAACTTTTTTTGTTTTACTCACCAATTTTTTCTGCTTCTGTTTAAAAATTATTATTTTTCGGTAGACTCTTCTTTTAAAAACTGGACTCTAATTTCTTAGTGTGTACTATAACTATAATCCATTCACACAAACTGACTGAATGAGAACATGAATATAATGACAATTAATTTTACATTCTTTTGAAATATATTCTTTAAAAAAAAATAAGGTTACAAATTGCGAGATAAGGGAAAAAAGTAATGATGAATGATTTAAATGTACAAAATGTATTATTCAATAAATTTCACTGCTTCATCTGAATTATTCTACCATTTTCAATGAGGAAGTGAACCTAAAGCTGCATATAAACCTAAAGAAATAAAAAGATTGGATTAAAACACCATTCGAAACACAGTTATATAATCCAGTGAAAGTTAGAAATCCATTAAAAGTAAAGTTGTGCTCTGTATGGAGAAAGGATATGGAAAGAAACACTTAACACCGAAATTCTATAATTTATACAGAATGATAGAAAATTATGAAATATTATAAAGTGACAGAAATAAAAAGCATGGATTAAAACACAATTCGAAACACAATCATATAATCCAGTGAAAGTTAGAAATCCATTAAAAGTAAAGTTGTGCTCTGTATGGAGAAAGGATATGGAAGGAAACACTTAACATTCTATAATTTATACAGAATGATAGAAAATTATGAATTATAAAGTGACATCTAATATGCATATTTTGGTTAACTTAACAAGACAAATATAGGACATCAACCTTGAACAACACATGTACAAGAGAAGACATACTTACCATGACATATGAAATGACACCGCAGATCACAATTTAAATGTTGTAAAAACATGATGCAAACATAAGCAAAACAAACAAATAAAAGACACAAACATAAATGCACAACACCCAAATTACATACACAAATTTGTTAGCACATGTTATACACACAAACACACACACACACATACACGCACACTCACGTACACATATACATGTACAAATGCACACAGCACACATCATAATCATACAATGAGATATGAAATGACTTCATTTACAAACCAGAAGGATGTGAAGAAATTATGACAAGAAATAATCACAAGATGAAATCCCTTCCCAAAACTATCCAAAAACAATAATTAAGTGATCTACAAAATAATGTTCAAGTAATTGAAGTTTTACCTACCAAAATCTGAATGTACAATGTAGGTATAATTCAAAGTCAAATACAAGTTGCAGTTGATTGGCATTATTGTTCCATGCGCATCTTGTAAAGAGCATGAATGAAAATATGAATATTAATTTGCAATTGATTTTCAAAGAAATTGCAATCGATCACAGGTCTCTACCAACACCCCCTTAATCTTCTTGTAGATCATTTTTCAATATCTTTCTACCATACGTTGCATCATATCACAAAATCAAGAATTTGTGTGTAAGAAGCATCCTCCTGATTTGAAAATGATGTTCATTATAAAAAAAAGAATTGCTTACCTGGCATTCTGAGAGTCGATCCGGTTCCATCATCTCTATACCAGAATCAGATCTGCTTACGACCTCCTCATCGACAATATCCCGACCATAATCATCCTCATCATCACCTCCGGTTACCCCAAGCTTACTCTTCCTGGGTGTAGTGCGGATGTTTCTATTAATATCCAATAAATCCTCACAGCTAGCTTCTTTGGAAGGGTATTTGGTCTCAATCCAGTCTTCATCAGTGCTGGGCTCATCGATAGGGGCTATCAAGTTGATGCTGAGATTACTATTATCACCATGGCAACCGTGACCACCATTTTGAATGGATGATGCGGTATTCAACTTATTGTTTCCATTGCATGGTTCGAAGATGTTGCCTACATTGCGATCCTCAAAATAGTCACTCTCCCCATCCTCTCTCATTTCTCTTTCTCTATCACTTTGATCACTTATTACTCTATCGTCTTCATTAATCTTTAGAATATCATCTACCCTTTCTCCAGCTCCTGGTTCTTTTACAACTCCTCCTGCTCCGACAATCGCTTTATTTTTCCCAGCTGCGGTTTTCCCAGACTCCAAAGCAACTTTCCATTTTCGAAGAGTCGGCGTCGCCGCGTTAACGGCTACCTGCGACGATCGGAAAAGCAAGATGCCGCACGTGGATAGCAGGACCCAGATGACATAGAGCAAAAAGATGAGAGCTTCGCCGAAAACCTCCACCACTTTTGAGGTTGTCGAAGAACCAGAGGGTCCCGTCGAGGATGGGGAAGACTTAGATGGAGAAGGCGGAGGGGTTACCATAACAGCAGATTCAGGCTCCTCCATCTCTGACCCGGACTGAGGAGAACAATTTGGAATGGATAGCACGACGTCTGGGGCGATCATCAGCAGAGGTTCGAGTGGTATCGAGGGACTTCGGACCGGTTTCAGGGGTAAAGACGATGAAGTTTGGATAGCATCTCGTTTGATTGATTGACCATATTGAAAATGTTTGTTCTGCCTAAGAGAGAAATCGATGCGTTCCGGTCGGTCTGTGTGAACGATAGTACAAAACAAAAATGAAAATAGATATATCTCTACCCTATACAAGCAGTCACTTACTTCCTACAATAATGTGCATCACTTTCAAATCCATCCCTATCTAACAATTTTGACCGTATTGAAAATGTTTGTTCTGCCTAAGAGAGTTTAGAAATTCTCGTTATGAGGTAGATTTCTCTTTCGCGACGACCAACGACACACAAGGAGGCTAGGCGGTAGTCACCGGAGTAAGGTAGAGATGAAGTTTTATTCATAAGAACAAAAACCCCCTAGTTAAATTCTGGTCAAAGCATAAAAATCCCGCATANTGCCTAAGAGAGAAATCGATCCGTTCCGGTCGGTCTGTGTGAACGAAAGCACAAAACAAAAGTGAAAATTAATATCTCTACCCTGCAGTCACTCACTTCCTACAATATTGTGCATCACTTATAAATCTATCCCTATCTAACAATTTTCATGAGAAACGATCATATTTATATGATTCTCCAATGAGCTTAATATAGAATAAATAATTAAATTACAAGCTTTGCGACTCCTTGCCCCACCAAAGTTTGTAGATTCACACCAATTAATGTAATGTTTAAGCAAATTAACGCTTAGGAGAGACATTTCCTCCCTAATTAAATTTGATTGGTTCCATACAGGAGCTAATACAATCAGCGGTGACTGAGAGATCAACATTAAATCATCTTATAATCTATGTGATGAGAAGGAAAATATGTTACAGAGTGGCTCATAAAGTTGTAACATTCTGATTTAATCATTGTAATTCTCCTCTAATATCAACCATTTAGTGAAAAAATACAAGGGAAATACCTTACCATTTCACAATTTTTACACTTTTAATTTATGACCTGATATCAATATGATATATAGCAGATATCTTAAATAGACTTTGTGAAAAATTAAGCCAACTCTATTAAAAAGAATTAATTTTTTTTTACAGTGGATTTTTTTTCTCATTTATTTATTCATTTTGTTTTCATTTTGGCAGTAACTCCATCATAATAAGAATTAAACACTTTTGTAAAGCAACAAAATACTCTGATAAAGATGAAAAACCGTTCACTTCATTTAACTTGTTGTGTTTTTGAGAAGCAAATTCAACAATAGTCTGTAAACAAAGATGGTATCGAATCTGCCAGAGAAAATCTTAAAGCAAAGATTGAAATCCCCAAGTTTGTTTTGCAATCCTAAAATAACATGGTATCACATGGAACATAGAACTGTGAAGCATTTGGTCAACACACTTCTGATGTCTCAGATATCTTAACATCTATCAAAGAAGCTAATCAGACACGAGTCAAAACATATGTAAGAAAATATTGCCGTGAAGCTGCCAATGTTTCACAAATCTAACCATAAATCTAAACAAATGATAGGACATGAGCCAAAATATCCGTGAAGCAATCCGATGAAACATGATGATGATATCTTGCAAATCTAACTTTACACAAGAGAAAAATCCATAGGGTACAATTTAAACATCCCTAAAAATGTTCCGGTTATACACATATAGGAAGACTGTCAGTGTCTACAAGTGATTTTCAAGATCTAAATCTTTCAGACCTATCATTCTGCGGTTGCCTAAAGAATCCTTCATTAATCTGAGAACTTGATAGGACACGGATGATACAAGCGTAAAATGTCCTGGTCGGACACACGCAGTTAGACTTATGGCATTCCACATCAAATTAGTCTAAGATCAAGATTAAAACGCAGAAAACTCACTTGAAATAAAAATGTTTCCAAGCCAATAAAAAAAAAAGTATAACGTTTTGATTAGTAAAATGCAGCTGACCAAATATCCGAGGGCACATTCAATGCTAAATATCTGAGAATTTCTATAAAAAAAATCTTCTGGCCGGACACACAAAGGAAGACTGATGGTATGTCACATTAAATGATTCGCAGATGAAGATTAAAATCCAGACATCCCACTCCAAGTGGAAATGTTTCCAAGCCAAAAAATTAAAAACTTTGTAATTTTTTTTTTACGTCATTCACAAACAGCTGACCACCAAACCAAGGGCACTCTCTGAGAACATAAAATTTTGGAACAAAGTTAACCCCTTCCCTTCAAGCTTTCACAATAACTAGACACACACAAAAGTTCCCTTCCTCTTATTCTGCAGAGAAATGTCAAACAGGTGTCGCATCTGCTCTGGAAATTAGCTTGGGAGGCTACTTTGATTTTATGTCCAAACTGTGAAGGCTTGAATGAAGTTGTTTCTTTGCCCATTCCTATGTCCCTTCTGCTCGCAGTGGATTCCAACGCAGAATATATTTGAGACGATACAGCATGAAGAACAATGAAACATCTAAATGACCAATTAATCAAGGATTTATCTCTCAATACCAAAACATATTTGGAAAAAATATAAAACAATGGTTAACAGTGACTCCAATTGCCCCAGAACATAACTGACCAACTAACCAATGATTGCGTCCACAATAAGGATTGAAAGCAGGGAAACCAAAGAGCCAGGTCTTCCAAGTCTGTTCACCGAGTCACCGGTCAATCAGCGGTCTACAGCTGTGAAGCGCGTGTCCTTACAGGTGCTTCTGAAAGAGACACATTGGTCAGTTGGTCATCTTCCATCAGATCGGTCAGTTTGGATAATTGGGTGTCAACCTCGGACATTGTACACTTGTGTTTATCTTAACTACGAATCTCAATGTACGTCATGGACTCATTAAGACGTTTCGTGGGTTTAGCTATTATCACGTCAAGTCTTGAACTTTGTGGAAAGTTGCCTGACTGAAAAGTTTACTTTGCCTGATATTATAGGCTTTAAATTTCAATATTTTTAGAGCAAGACCACTTTTCTAATAGGGCACATTGTTATACTACAGCACCAACTACAGCACCAATGGAAAAAAGGGAAGAAAGGCACCAAAAAAGTTTTCGATTTTACCTCTGGAAAAAAAAGCATTTCATGACTTAACTTAGTTTACTTACTATATTCACCATATTATATATATATTTTATATGTATTTTTATAATGTTGTACTATTTGTATTAATCTGACTGTGAATTGAGATCACAATCCAGCTGTTAAGCCCTAGTCACACAGGACCCCGGAAGCAACACGATTCACCCCGACTCGTTGTTCTGAGGCAGTTAACTGTGAATTAACAAAGAGTCTGGGTGAATCGTGTTGCTTCTGGGGTCCTATGTGACCGGGGCTTTAGCTGCAAATTTGTTTGAACCAATAAACAATTCATCTAACTAAACTTTGAGTTATAAGAAGAAATGCCTGTTGACCTCATAGGAACTGTAAGCAATGGGCCATAATTAAGTTTAACCGAAATGAAAAATACTATGTGAGTACATTTTCGAAAAATTTTAAGAGTAAAACTTTAATGCTAGAAGAAAAAGTTCTGTAATGAGATTATTGTCAGTCATGGGTGATAAAGAAAATTTCCTTGTCACTGAATTTGACGTCATAATATTTCCAAACGGAAAAATGCCTGAATTCAACAACTGAATATTAAAAACTAATTGAATTACCCATAGGCAGATGCTACAAAGTCTAGACTATTGGATCACTGTATCACATTGAAAAAGCACATAGTCTCCAAAACTCTTGGATACTGCCCAATTTTCAACAAAAGTTGACTTCTGGTGCCTCCGTCATTGGACTATATGCAAATGACTCCTCTGTTTATCACATAGATAATGCACAAGTTAAAGCAAATTCGATTCATCTGAATGAATTCTCCTTATAATATAGGCCTATAAATCCTTGTTCAAAAACTAATCCTTGCTAAATACTTCACTCTGAAAGAACAAAAATGTTCCTTTCCACTGCATCTGTTTTGAAATTTGTTCCTCATAAATATTTTTGTTAATTTTAAAAGTAAATCTAATGCTTCTTGAATGAAGTACATACGATGAATAAAGTTGATGTATGTTTATGACAAAGATAATTCACAACACGATCTTCATCTGATATTTCTCCACTCAATCAAGCTTGATAAATAAGAGTTGAAATCTGCTCATCATCACAAAGATAATTCACAATTGAAAAGTGAATCGTATGCTTCCTCAATTATGTCTTCATTAATCCAGTTTCTTCACAAAGGCAATTCATGATTCACAGTAGATCTGACAATTCTCCATTCAATTCAGCATGATAAATCTGGTGTTCACAAAGAACATTCAGATACAAAAGTTAAGCCAATGCATTTCCACTGAATTTAGTTTGATAAATCTGTTCTGTACACAAATAATTCACATCTGAAAGTTAACCCAATGCTTTTCCACTGAATTTAGCTCAATAGATCTGTTCTTCACACAGATTTCCACAGAATTCAGCTTGATATATCTGTTCTCCAGAAGAGTAAATGACATCTGAAATTTAGACTAATAAATTCACCTAGATTACATTTGTTACTCCTGGTTGAAGTTTATTCACCAAAGATATCACTGAAATCACAAAATGAATCCAATGCTTCTCCACTGATTTTAACTATTTGAATCAAGGTTCACAACAAAGATTGCTTGAAGTTAATCCGACAATTTCTATTGAAATATTGATAAGTCCAAGTTCAAATCTCTTCTTCACGATGTTCATTCGCAAAACTATTGCTCCTCCACTAAACTTTGCTTCATAAATTCTGCAAGAGAAAAATTTCTCTGTTCAAGTAGTACAACAAAAGCCAATGATTATTGTCGCAGAAAAGTTTGACCACTTCCAATTGCTTACAAATCCCATGAAATTGGTGAGACAGCTTCTATGCTACTATTTTCCACAAATTAAACAGATATTAACCAGATCAGAGAGACAAGGAAAAGGGAAAATCTATTTCAAAGTCTTTATCACACGCTCACGTGGTTCTACAACTCTGGCAGTTCCGTATTTTTATTGTAACATCCTCTTATGCAATAGTCTTTAATTGTCCGTTCTTAAAATTTCTCTTCTGACTAGCAAGTTGGAGGAATGACAAAGGAGTTATCGAGGAATAGCCAATTAAAATGAACGATCGAGTTGAATTACTTTGACAAACGCTATCAGGCCATAGTGTTCTTTATCAGGTCTTGGATCTGTTGCGCTGTGAGCTCTCGTTCCTGAAGGAAGTTCCGCAACATGTTATGTAATCAGAAATTGTCGGGCAGTCTCCGTGGAAGTGTGAAGTGATGAGAAAATTAGCCACAAAATATTTAGAAACTACAGAAAATCTTTGCTATGTAGAACAGTTCATCCTCAAATTGGCAATGCTCCAGTGCTTCTACGGCTATCACTACCTACATTACACCTTCAACAAAAACATACAAAAATGCGGTCAGTAATTCAATGATGTATCTGCAAAAACGTATTTTAATAAAAAATGCAGTTCGTCCTAAAATTGGCAATGCTGCAGAGATACTTAATTCAGCCTTCATCCACCAGAATTATCCTTCCTCATACGAAATAGAGAAATGCTGACTTCAATTTGATGCTAATTCTTCAAAACATTGCTAACTCTTCAAAACATTGCTATGAAGATCAGCTCATCCTAAAATTGGCAACACTTTGCTGACACTTAGCCTATCCTCCAACAAAATTTGCCGTCCTCATACTTCAGTCATTCAAAATAGAATGTGGCCTGCAGTTTGATGCTAGCTCTGTAAAACATTCCTACGAAATGAAGTCTGTCCTCAAATTTGCAATGTCTCACTGACATTTCAGCCTATCATCCAAGTAAATTAGCCCTCCTCATACTTCATCAACCAAAAAATAGAAAATTGGGGCCTGCCCAGTCCAATGCATGCTTTGATAAGTTGGGTATGACAATACTCGCACTAAGAATAAAACCCAAAACATTACTCGCTGCGGTTTTGCCCCACGACCACGGCAGGAAAAGTGACTCACATTGTTGGCACATAACCCCCTCGAGGCGAACATAGAGCAGAAGATATGAGGAAAGCACGGAATAAACCGCTGACTATACAAACAAATTAATGAAGAGACAAGTGGATTAAATGTTAATTAATGGCACAAGCAAAGATTACAGTTGCCCTAACCATCTATAGACTTGGGTCTACATGTTCTAACCTATCAAAGTTATTTTAGCCAACTATGTAACCTAACACCTCAAAACAAGTTGATGAATTGCCATCTATAGAACTTCGATAACGTAAAACTATATCCAGGGGCCCGTTACATAAAAGATACAATTAAACTAACAATAAAGTCTACAGCAAAATGTGTATCAAAATGACGCAATTGATTGCAAAATTAATTTTATCTTTTTATGTTACAGGCCCCGGAGCTAAAATATTAATATCGCAAGTAGACTATGAAATGTGATGGGTGTAAACCAAACTTATACCACTCCTTTTAATAATTAATACTTTACTGAAATGATAGAATTATATTGAATGCTGCTAATGATGATTCAACATGATATAGGTTAGTAGTTGAGGAGATAAACCTAATTAAAGGGGAATTACACCCAGACAATAACGTACTGTCAGTAAATGAAGAAAAATCAGATGAACGAACTGTGAAAATTTGAGCAAAATTGGATAATCTGTTCAAAAGTTAGGAATTTTCAAAGTCATCATTTCCACCTGTGCTGGGCATCCTTGAAATGGCATGCGTATAGCTAATTAGCATAATTTGTGATGTCATACATGGAGAACTCCTCATTCACTTTGTATATAAATTTATTAAAAATGGATCAATATCATATTTCAAATGAGGAATCCACCCCGTTCTTTCTGGAATGCTTGCAGAATTGATGTGGCTATAATATATGTGACCGAAGAAACAAAATTTTGTCTACTTTTCTGGAAAAATTAGAGGAAAATGTGAAATTTTGTGTACAAAGTGAATGGAGAGTTCTCCATGTTGGCAGCCATTTTGTGCCTGTGCGTTTGCCAATTTAAGGAGCCCATAAGGGGTGTAAATCAAAACTTTGAAAATTCATAACTTTTGAATGGATTATCCGATTTTGCTCAAATTTTCACAGTTTGTTCATCTTATTTTTCTTCATTTAATGATAGCAATTTAATCTCTGAGTGAAGTTCCCCTTTAATGGTTTGTTCATGGTTGACACAAATTCAATTTTTAAACATATTTTGATAGTACATGATTAACTTGTTCTATTATTGCATTCTTTGTTTTTTTTTAATGAAGTTGAATATAATTCAAAACTGAATCACACTAATAGGGAAGTGTCTTTAACTTCTGGGATTTATAAGTGCTCAATTATTTCAAGACTTTACATCGGAAGGATTAGACCTAAAATATTTTGAGAGTATAGTAGTACCTACGACTCCTGGGTTCTCTTTCATATAGTAATAATAATAATGAACAGCTTTTATATAGCGCTTATCAACTCTTTATGAAGAATTCTCTAAGCGGTCTACAGATGCAGCATTATTACCCTGGCTTTAGCCCGACAGCCACATTAGCGCACTTGGCGTTTCGAGGAATAAATATTCCTACCAGGTACCCATTCGTCTCACCTGGGTTGAGTGCAGCACAATGTGGATGAATTTCTTGCTACGTATGATTCTACAAACAACTTTTGACCCATTCTCAGTGCCAGGGGGTAACATTGATCACAGGAAAGGGTCACCAGTCCTTCGTACAGTCTGAGTACCTCTATGATCAGCTTTATGAAACACAACACAGGTGTAGAGATGGCACATATAGCAATATGGCTTCAATGATTTTGTAGAGATTGAAAGATAAACCCATCCAGACTATTGATTACTGTCTGATGTCGAATGACCCTAGCGAAAGACAAGGAGGGAGATTGAAATCCCTAAAGGTGTTGATGGGTATGTACTCTCGATGAATCATGTTTGTATTAATGTCTGACACGAGTGACTGGTTTTGATTGTATAAGTGTAGGTGCAATCCAACGGGACATCTTAACTGATTAATGAATAAGTCATTGGGAATGATGATGATGGTTTATGGAGATGATGATATGATGAGGATGTTGATAATGATAATGATGATGATCAAGATGATGGTGGTGATGATGATGATAATGTGAAGATGCTTGGTGGTGATGAAGCTAGATGATGATGATGATGATGATGATGGTGGTGGTGGTGGTAGTGATGACAGTGCTGATGATGATGATGATGATGATGGTGATGGAGATGATGGAGATGATGATATGATGATGATGTTGATAATGATAATGATAATGATCAAGATGATGATGGTGATGATGATGATAATGTGATGATGCTTGATGGTGATGAAGCTATATGATGATGAGGATGATATCAAAAGAAAAACCCATCCAGACTATTGATTACTGTCTGATGTCAAATGACCCTAGCGAAAGACAAGGAGGGGGATTGAAATCCCTAAAGGTGTTGATGGGTATGTACTCTCGATGAATCATGTTTGTATTAATGTCTGCAGTGGTATTGATTATCGCGGTATAGGAGAGGTCTCAATTTAATGAATAGATGATTGCTAATTAGAGTGATGGAGATGATGGTGATAATTGATGGTGATGGTAATGGTGGTGAAAATGATGATGGTTATGACCATGACAGTGATGATGATGGTGATCTGAGCAATAATGCTGATGATGACAATGGTGAGACAATGACAACTGTGATGATAGTAATGATGATGATGATGGAGATGATAATTAAAAGATAATGTTGGTGGTGGTAAGGATGATGATGATTAAGGAGATGATGATAAAGGATATGATGATGATGAGGATGATTATGAAGAAAATGACGATAAGTCTTATAATATAATGATGGTAATGATGATAGTGGACTGATGGCAATGACAATAATGACAAAGAAAAAAATTAAGGCCAGTAGTTTACAGCCATCTGTCTGTAAACAAGTCCTGATGTTAACTGGATGTAATGAAACAAGCTGGTAAGTTAAGCTTGTATCTCCAGATACCAATTGTAAAACCATATTCAACAAAATATAATAAGGAAAATAATGAATTTCAAAAAGAAGTCTGCTGACATCATCTTCCCTTTCAGGACTAAAGCCATGTCTTTCAATTCTTCAAAGCACGGACCTCGTCACAATGTGTTTCTTGGATACAACCAATTTGTAACATGGAATTTCCGACAAAGTGCCACAATTCGGGTCAATGGCACCATCTGTTTTCAGGAATTCTTGCAAATTTCTTGCCCATTTCTTCCAAATTTCTTTCACAGGGAGCAAGTATCCTGGTTTTCACTTCTTACAGAGTCATGTTGTATCCATTAAGAGGTGATCTTTGATCTAAACTCAATTTATACATCACTTTACACTCAAGGGCTCGCCACATAAAAATGCATATTTAGGCTCCTGTCACACATTTATGCATAGAGGCAACGTGTGGTCAGCATATTTTTTCTTTCTTCTATTTGAGATGTTAGTTCAATCAAAATGGATGCTAAATAATAAAAAAAAATGAATGGGGTATTTCTTGGCTCTTTAATATGTGAGAGAGATTTCAGTGAGTTTTTTTATTTTTCAAGGAAAAGAAGCATATATAGCTTTGGATGAAAGAAAAGATGATTAAAAGAGCAACAATGGATTTAAAAATTAGTGAAAAGATGAGTGAAATATCATTTTTTCCTTCCTCATATTTGTATATTTGAGATGCTATTTCGATCCAAAATGGATGCCAAATTAAAACAAGTAATGGGCATAGATTGACTCTGAAATATGTGAAAGGGATTTCAGTGCATTTTTTCAAGGAAAAGAAGCAGCTATAGCTTTTGATGAGAGAAAATTAATTGAAAGAACATAGATGGATTAAGAAATGAGTGAATAAGATGACTGAATTACCCATTTATCAATCACAAGAACAAATGAAATGATAACTTTATGAAAAGATGATTAAATTAAAAAACTGTAAGGACAGCGTTTTGAAATGAAGTAAGAAAAGAAGAATAAAGCAAATGGATGGACACCTTAGATAGGAATAAATAAATGAATGCACAATAAAGCTATATAAAAAAAAATGTAAATGTGGATGAAAAAATGAAAACGTAAATTGATGAATAAACACGAAATGAATGAGTAAATGTATGAAGAAGCAAATAAATTAATAAATGCAACTGTTTTCTAAGTACAGTACTGCCAAAAGAGTACACGTGAACTATTTTTCGATATGAACTCATAACTTTTTTTTTCCATTTCTGCACGGAAGTTTGACATTTCATAAATTGCCCAGTAGTCTCATATTCCACTGAGATTCCAGATTTGGATTGGCAAAAGCAAGCTCGTGTTTCACTTTTCCATTATCATGGACCCCACGTTCTACAAACCACCAATATTTGTCAAACATTTGCTTTCAGATTCGACCAACGTCACATTCATGTTCTGGTTTTCTTATGACTAAAATAGAAATGTTGAAAAGACATTTGTGAACGTCANGGTAATCACCCTAAAGTATCAGAACCAAGTGGCAAATTACTGCATAGGTTAAAATTTTCACTGTTTTTTTCACAACTTTTGTTCCCATGAATTTGGTAAAATCTTCACAAATTAAAATTGACATACACTTGTGTAAAAGTATAATTCCGAACATGAAAACAGCAACTTGCTAATGAAAGAAAAGGTCTGAAATTCATTGAATTCAATAAAACTTGATGAAATGTAAGCTAAAATATCAGCCTTAACAGTAATAGCATACTAGTTTCTTTACATAAAATTTAAACAAATATTTGAGCTACATTGCTCTACATGCTATCGAAATATGCAAAAGTTTATAATACTAACAGACCCCCATCATTGGTGTAATATATAGGAATTATTTTTGTAATAAAATCAAATTTTCAGAGGCTTTGAGACAGTAAGTGTTGATGAATTTAACTATTACTAATTTAAGTTTTACTTTCACTGTAGGAAAGTGTGAGAAGGATAATTATTGCATTGAAATGAATTGTTAAAGTTCTTGAAACAATGAAAGTTATTTGATGATCATAATTTCCAGTTTGACTTTTCACTTTAAAAGTGTGAGAAAACCCAGAGATCAACTCTTACCAGGCTAAAGTTTATAAGTTCACACAAGCTAATTTTTACCAGATCGCTTACAATTACCCATTCTCGATAAACCACAAGCATGGAGGAGTCCGATCGAATAACCGCCAGATTAGGTTACGAAAGCGATGTCACATTATTTGATCTCAACGAGATTAGCTTATCTCTCGAAATCAGAGGCACGACTTCCAGCTCAATTCATCTGCCCCCGAAAATTATTTATAGGTCAAACTTGAATGAGAGGCATGTACGTGGGCAAAAGTGAATATGTCATGATTGTACACTGCAAAAACTTGGGTATTATTTTAACACTGACTCTTGTTAAAATTGTACAAACACCAGAAATGTGTTAGAAACACCAGAGCTGAAATAAACTTATATATGGAAGAGTTATTCTACAAATTTTTTAAAATCCTGTTTGGAGATAGATCAGTTTTTTGTTTAAATATTACACATCACAAGTGTTACTTATACACTTTTTTTTTTCATGTGTTGAAGAATATAACTACTGATTCGCTGCTAAATTAACACCATGGAAACCGTGGCACGTGGGCAAGTCAAGTAAATCTACCATGACTATGCACAGCAAAAACTAGAATGTTCTTTTAACACTGAATCTGTGTGGGGCGTCAGCTTTTTAGCCTTCTCCATTGAACTACTGTCTTATCCTTTGAATTCTGAATTCTGTAATTCCCACAGACTTCGTGCAGGGATTACCCAGTTTCGGTATTTAGGGTTAATAACAAAAAAAATGTGTTTTTTATAAATATTGTAATGCTGGGATTACCCAGTTTCGGTATTTAGGGTTAATAACAAAAAAAATGTGTTTTTTATAAATATTGTAATGCTGCATGCTAAATTACACTGCGAAACAATGATGTTAATTTTATACTTAATTCTGTTTTTATATTGTGCAACACAGACATTTTGAGGGGGAACCATCTATAGGGATACTATTTTCAAGCTTTCTATTCAGTTTAGATTATCATCAATCTACTGTACTTTATTACTGGTTTTATTTGAACCATATCTGACACGTTTGTCGTGTTGCCCAAGTCAAATACATAATCGGTGCAAAACTATCATCATGGTTTTTGTACGTGCTCGGCTTTCGCCATTCATCGCAAAACATTTGGGTGGCTTCTCGTTCATAATCACATAAGATCTATGATTAATCCATGATTGGATTAAAGAACATACGTTTCTTATAAAGACAGTAGCCTGTAGGAGAGGGTGAAAGGGATGGTCCGCATATGGAGGGGAAATTAAGAGCGAAAATGTTTTAGATTGAAATGTATAAAAGTAGGAACCATGAGCTGTCAATGAGTGTGGAAATGTTTCCTGAAGTATTTGTATGGACTACGCTTGAAGATTGGTTCAAGCTTTTGCTATAGAATGTTTCCTATAGCACCTTTTTAAAGCCCACATCAAACATAATGATTAGCTTACGATCCATTATTAGAAGGAATAATTGTTTGTGTTTTTTGTTGTTTTATTTGAATAGGTTGACGCTTTCAGTTTAAAAAAAAAACCTGCTCGACCAAGGGGCCATGTATCACAAGATATTTATAAGTCCTAAGCTATCAATGAGTGTTGAAATGCTTCGTGGAAGATTTATATGTCCTACGCTTAAAGATTGGCTCCAGCTTCTGGTATAGAATATTTACAATAAATTTAGCATCTTTTTAGAGCCTATCACAAACACAATGATAAGCTTACGATCCATTTTAGAATGAACCATGAGCTGTCGATGAGTCTTGGAATGTTTCCTTACAGATTTGTTTGGAATACGCTTGAAAATTGGCTCCGGCTTTGGGATAATGCTTCCTATGAATTTAAAGAAGAACGAAACCCTGCATTTTATATTCTCTCAGTAGATGGAGAAAAATAAAATGAACCAACGGTGAAAATTTGAGCATAATCCGACGATCCATTCAAAAGTTATGAATTTACAAAGTTATAGTGAATGTCCCGTCATGGGAATCCTCGAGTCGGCAACGCCGACCAATTATTAGTCGTCTACGTTCAAATCTGTGACGTATTTGTGGACAGCTCTCCATTCATTCTGTACACAAAATTTAACAATTTCTTCTTTTTTCAGAAAAGTGGACAAAATTTTCCCTTTTCTCGTCAGTATTATAGGTGTTGGATAATTCTTCAAGTATTGTTGGAAGAATAATGTTGAATAGTTATGGTATATTCAATCAAATTCCATAATTATAAAAAATCATGTACAAAATAAATGGAGAGTTGTCCGCATATCGTCATAGATTTGTTAAGCGTTGCCAATTCAAGGATCCCCATGACATGGGATAATTGAAACTTTGAAAATTCGTAACTTTTGAACGGACTGTCCAATTAAGCTCAAATTTTCACAGTTTGATCATCATATTTTTCTTCATCGACTGATAGCAAATTAATTCCAGGGTTTCATTTCGCTTTAACATCTTTTCAAAGCCCATTGCAAACATAATGATTAGAAGGAACCATGAGTTGTCAATGAGTGTTGAAATGTTTCCTGAAAGATTTGTTTGGACTACACTTGAAGATTGGTTCCAGCTTCTGGTATAGAATGTTTCCAATAAATTTAGCATCTTTTTAAAGCCCACCGCAAACATAACGATTAGCTTATAATCCATTTTTAGAAGGAACCATGAGCTGTCCATGAGTGTTTAAATGTTTCCTGAAAGATTTGTGTGTCCAATGCTTGTTTTTTATAGAATGCTTCTGATAAATTCAAGCATCCTTTGAAGTCACATTTTTGTTATATGATTTGATTTCTATGGTGGCTCTAAGGCATGCTTGACAACAGACTGTGAATGCCTTGAAGTTTGCGATTTCAGACATAAGGCTTGTGACCTGGGATGCAAAGTTTGCGATCCAAGACTCGAAGTCTGTGAATCGGGACACAAAGTTTTTTTTATCCGAGGTCAGAAACTTTGCATCGTAACTCACGAATAGCCCATCCTTGGTTACAAACTTTGCATCCTCCGTCAGAAACTCTGCATGAATGAAACAGACCTGTGCATTTGGGATAGCCAATCTTGTGGAATTTAATGAAATGTTTCATGATTGAAATTTCCCTCTAATCTGGTACACCCCTTCTTCCACAAGAAAACATTTGGTCCAGCTCTTTGGCTATTCATATTTTGATTTCAAACCGATTATATTTTCCAATTATGGGAATGCATGCCATGCATGGGTGCTCATTCTTTACAATGCACCACATTAGAATAAATTTTAAACCCGACATTGTAATAAGATATCCAAATACATCATTTCTATTTTAACCATTTTAAATTCATCTGAAGCAATGATTCAGCATGAAGAGTCTTGACCTGGCAAGCCACTCAAAACACCCTTTATTTCAACCATTATATCTTACTTCTAAAACAGCAAATGTACATAAGCTTCATGAGATCTATCAGTATCAATGCATGGTGAGTCTTGAACCAGCAAGCCACTTCTAAAGTTGTTTTCCCCATCAACCAACAAACCACAGCATACAATATTCTATTAACGATCGAACCAGAATGTCCTTTGAACAGTCNTTAATTCTGTTTTTATATTGTGCAACACAGACATTTTGAGGGGGAACCATCTATAGGGATACTATTTTCAAGCTTTCTATTCAGTTTAGATTATAATCAATCTACTGTACTTTATTACTGGTTTTATTTGAACCATATCTGACACGTTTGTCGTGTTGCCCAAGTCAAATACATAATCGGTGCAAAACTATCATCATGGTTTTTGTACGTGCTCGGCTTTCGCCATTCATCGCAAAACATTTGGGTGGCTTCTCGTTCATAATCACATAAGATCTATGATTAATCCATGATTGGATTAAAGAACATAAGTTTCTCATAAAGACAGAAGCCTGTAGGAGATGGTGAAAGGGATGGTCCACATATGGAGGGAAATCAAGAGAGAAAATGTTAGATTGAAATGTATAAGAGCAGGAACCATGAGCTGTCAATGAGTGTTGAAATGTTTCCTGAAGTATCTGTATGGACTACGCTTGAAGATTGGTTCAAGCTTTTGCTATAGAATGTTTCCTATATATTTAGCATCTTTTTAAAGCCCACCGCAAACATAACGATCCATTTTTAGAAGGAATAATTGTTTGTGTTTTTTGTTGTTTTATTTGAATAGGTTGACGCTTTCAGTTTAAAAAAAAACCTGCTCGACCAAGGGGCCATGTATCACAAGATATTTATAAGTCCTAAGCTATTAATGAGTGTTGTAATGCTTCCTGAAGGATTTATGTGTCCTACGCAAGATGATTAGTTCCAGTTTCTTGTATAGAATATTTTCGATAAATTTAGCATCTTTTTAGAGCCTATCACAAACACAATGATAAGCTTACGATCCATTTTAGAATGAACCATGAGCTGTAGATGAATCTTGGAATGTTTCCTTACAGATTTGTTTGGAATACGCTTGAAAATTGGCTCCAGTTTTGGGATAATGCTTCCTCTGAATTTAGCATCTTTTTAGAGCTCATCGCAAACATAATGATTAGAATGAACCATGAGCTGTCGATGAGTCTTGAAATGTTTCCTGAAGGATTCATATGTCCTACGCTTGACGATTAGCTCCAGCTTCTAGTAAAGAATATTTCCAATAGATTTAGCATCACATCCACATCACATCATATTTTTCTGATTGTTTTTAAATGTCAAAGTGCATGAATACCCTATTCACATTTACCAAATTTGAGCCAGTATTTTCCCAGTGAACACCCAGGAGAAAAAATATTCTGATATGGTACCTGGACTGGTCTCCTCATCAAATTTATATACTGATCTATAGTCTAATAAGGCTAGGAAAAACGTCAGGCAGATACCAAGCTGTTCACCTTGTTAGTGGAAATGGAATATGAGACATCAGACAGAGCTGCTTTTCTTGTGGACTATTTATAAAATCTTTCATTATGGCAATTTATTTATTTAAACTAAATTGACATAACGCAGTCAATTATTCGGTAAACATATACTACGAATGACTTAACAAAATTATATTATCTCTTCTTCCACGAGATCAAATTTGGTTCAGCACTTTTACTATTCATATTTTGATTTCACACCTAATGATTATACTAGATTATTTTGGGCAAGTATGCATTCATCGATCTTCATTATTTACACTTCACCATACATGTATAACCCCAAATCATAACAAAATACGTCAATATATCATCTCTATTTCAACCATTTTGTCAATGTCAAATAACGGTATGCTATTGAGATTCATTTGAAACAATGATTCAGCATAATGTGGTAGCAACCCACTCGAAACATTTTAATCTCAATCATTCTATCTTACTTGTAATACAACAAATAGACATGAGCTTTATGAGATATATCAATGCAAGGTGAGTCTTGAACAAGCAAGCCACTTCTAAAGTTGTTTTCCCCATCAACCAACAAACCACAACATACAATATTCTATTAACGATCGAACCAGAATGTCCTTTGAACAGTGTCAAAAAAGGTCTGGTTCAAAATGAAATCTATTCATAGGTACTACACCTACGCAACAACCACGCACAGAAACTATATTCCCCCAAAAAATTACATCAAATATTTGCCCCCTCATGCTCATTTATGTTAAAAGCCCCTTGAGATTTGATGTACAGAGGTCAAATTCATTATTGAATCAGCTATGCTGTCAGAACCAACTTCCATCTAGGGATGAGGACTTAAAATTGGGGAAATTTTAAATGTTTTATTGTACATTCATGATTTATCAGCGAGCTTACAAACATATGAAAGAGTTTGATGCTCTAGAAGCCAGAGTGAACCAACCCCTGGAATTATCATACCACCATTGAATGAAGATAAATCAGATGAATTATAACAATTTGAGCCATTGGACAACAAGTTCAAAGGTTATGAATTTTCAAAATCACAGGTATATGATGATCCCTACCACTGATGG